>JAUZNC010013240.1:0-29347 GCA_034780395.1 Vannuccia rotundouncinata | reverse complement strand
ATAAAACAAAGGAAAATCAATCCAAGATCATATATAATTTTGTTGTCATGCTTTGACATTTAGTTCCAAAGTAGCGCGGTCATTAATAATATTTGAGAGATGCAGTCACATATTCTCTGTCAAAAAACAAATTGAAAATATATTAGATTTACTCCCTGCACAGGACAGTTGAGCTTCGTTGAGATGAATTGTGAAAATCTTCAGCCCACATAGAAAAATGAAATGACTTGAAGCCTATTATCTACCCCCAAGAAAAACCTTATTATTACATTTTGGGGTTTTATCTAATCTATATAATGGAAGGTTTATACAAGAGAGGGGATAAAGACGAAATCTAGAATCTAATGAAGACATACATAGCTATATAAGTATACAGATAAGTAGTAGGTACCTAACTAATAATAAGTAATATTATACAAAATATAATTCTAAATTGTTAATAGCTGATAGCAGTACAATAAAGAATAGGTATACTCATACAATAATAAAACACTAACATACTAAATATAACAATATTTAAATCGTATATATTTTATATATATAACATTATATTGATAATATATAGTATAACAAGTTATAGGTATAAAACAATAATATTTAATAGTATATAAATAACAATATATATCGTATATATTATATTATATTGATAATATATTATATAAAAAGTAAGTATAAAATAATAATATATAATTATGTTATAACAATATATATTTTATATATTATACATATATAGAATAGTATTGATAATAAAGTATAGTCATAGTAGGTATAAAATATAGTAGAAAATTGTAATATATAATTGAATTGAAATCAGTATAGGAGAGTATAAAATCATGTTGAAAACGTGAGCAGAGCTCGTAAATGAAAATTTTCTGTGATATTGTTATATACACAATTTTGCCTGTTTTTCATTAGCCAATCAAAATCTCTCAGTGTGTCTCTCAGCTTCTACCTAGTATGAAAACTATTTTTAGAAAATCGCAACGTTTGCGATTCCCGTCATGTGAAGTACCTTATTTTTCGTCGCAAACGTTGCGACGCCCGTAATGAAGAGGTTAAATAACATACACATGTTTCGATTTGTAAAAAAATATTTTATATTGATTATAACTACAACATTAATATTAAAAATATTTGTATAAAGCTGTTATGTAATATTATTATAACATATTTAAATGTATGATGAATTATATTATCTACATTTTACATAGATATATTATCATAGTTTTTGAAAATAGTCTACTCTGGCTAATTGAAAAAGTTGAAATGTCAACATTTTTGTTTTGATTAGACAAAAAACAATTTTTAATGGTATGAAGTTGTAAGATAAGATTATTATGTTAGATCATGGAAACAATACAATAGTTGACTTATAACTCAGCTTCAGTAAATAAATAAATTGATACTGCAAACTGAAAATGTACTAAATGTCTTTTAACAAATAAATATGACGTGTGGACAGGATTAAAAATAATAAGATAAATTTAAATAAATTTATTATACTATAAATGGGTTAGACATAGTAGGCAGGACTTTTGTATGGTAATTATTGCCATGATATTGTGCATACAATGTCCAATTTGTATATATAAACAGATTGGAATTGCCTAAAATTGTGTCCGTGCAATTGCCATAGAAAAAAGACATGCATGTAGCTATAAAAAAGCCATCCAGTATACATTCAGAAATTTTAAATATATTTTACAAGAATACGAAAATCCTAAAATATCTGGTATACAAAAGTTATGTAATGCAGACTGATGCATGATCAAGATCTTGGCCATCATTCCTATAGAAAAAAAACCTGATGTTGACTAAGTGAGCCCCTATTAACTATAAACAAAGTCATGGACTACAAATAAATCAGTAAAATGTGCAGAACAGTTATCACAATAAAAGATTAAGAAGAAATATTTATGTTTATGCACAATATATTGTTAAAATCAGCCATAGACATATAGAAAAAGCATGGCTAAGCCTATAAGTATAATATAAATCCACATATAAACAATTCAAGCTCATCGGTATAGGAAATATCATACTTTCAACTTTGGCAATTTTCTGGCTTTGATTGACTCTGGTCTCTGGCTGGTTCTGGATGTCATAGGAATTACACGATATTCTAATTTCGTCATTAATTTCATATTGGATTTTATGCACTGAATTAAGATTTTTCTTTTTAAAGCTTACATGATTTCATATTTTATTTAATGATTTAATAGAGACATTTAAAACGTCGATTTTAAATTTAATTTAACCACTAAAAAAATTTATAAAATAAATATATTTGTTTGTTTATTTAAACAATATAAAATTGATATAAAATATAGCACAATTAATACATCAGGGGTATAGGTACTTCTGAGAAAGCTGACAAAGATTTATATAGGTACTACACAAGTATTGTTATATTTGTTGATTTCTTTATTCTAATACCCATTAACTTTTTATTGAATAAATTTCTACGTTTGTTCCCTCTATAAACAATGTATACAATTGTTGCTATAATCTTGTTCAATATAAACAGCAACAATTTGCTGAATAAAAGCTATTTCCAGCTTCGGCATATTTTGATTTTTTATCCTTTTTTAAGCCTTTTTATATATAGAAACGATTTTTTTATTAATACAAAATATATGCCTAAATCAATGATAGATTGAAAACGTAAGAATATTTTAATATAACCTACCAACTATTTCTATATATACTAGAAATGCAGAAATGAATACATTTAAATTCATATTTAATTAGGTACTAAAAATTAATTATCAAATCAAATGTAGAAGTAAAGATTTAGTGTTAGCAATGTATATATTAATAGTTATATAGTGCTCTATATAGTGCTCTACCCATAAATTTTGTCATTTTGAAGCTTATAAGCTATAATTAAGTAATTAATGTATGGATATTTATGTTCTATATAGCTTAACTTATAATAGTTAATATTATTTTTTTTACAATTAACACTACATTTTAAATAGACATAGAGTTTATTCATGTAAATAAAATATTTAATAATACATATTTTGAAACAAAGAAAACGTAGTTCAAACTAAAGCCAGGACTTGCAAAAGACTTTTATAATGAGAGTAATTTAATAATCCGCGGACCAAATAGGACGTCCAACCGACTACCATATAGGTTAATTGGGGACACTTCCAATATTGATTAGGCTCCTACTACCTACCTCTATCTAGTAAGCTGATCCTACAGGTTTAGTTATAACAACACTTCCAATACTGACCAAGGTGCTCTTCATATACGTCAATTATAGTTTCATAATTCCTCTTAAAAAAATTAAATTTCCTAAATGTCCCTATAGTAAATCTAAAGTCAAAAATCATTTACACATGGTTGGTTGGAACAGTTGCCTTGGTTGCATAATGATATAGCCAAAGATTGTGTAAGTATATATATATTTTTATGCTTGTGAAAAGACTGAAAGAAAAACAAAATTATTAAAAAAATATTTTTTTAAATTGCGTTTATCTTCATGCAGGAAAAAACTACAACACAGCCATCATAAAACTTCATAACATGCCGTCATTGCAATTAATATTCTCCGGCCGGAAGTGATGGGGGAAGTCTGGGAAATACTTACTACAGTAATTTAACTATCTATAGATATTTAACACCGGAATGATAAGAAAAAAATTTTCCGGATTTTACAAAACATGCAATATCTTGCATGCCATATCTGCAGGAGACTCTTGGATATTAATACACGACAAACTATGACACTTGAGTTTAATCATCTCAGGGCAGTCATACAAAAGACTACTCATCTTAATGGTGAAAATCTTCCTTCATGGGAGGTAAAATAACGTTTTGCACTTGTCTAGTGCATAGGTTTTCCCATTCAAATTAGTATGAATGAGTAAACAAATTTGAATTAGGTCATTCATATGTGACAATTATTATTTGAAGCACCTAATTGGGAATTCAAATTCGTTCAATCTCATTTAAATTAGAAATAAGGTTTTCTATTTAGTCAAATAATGGAGTGGCATATATATTATTTGTGTATATAAGATAGTACTTTATTGGCTATTTTTTAAAATCGGTTTTGCTTCAAAAATTACTTGAAAGTAAATTGCAAATATATTGTAAATTATTAATTTTTCTTTAGGATCGTATCAATTTCTTTTAGTTAATTGTATTTTTGCTTAAAGTTCATTTATAGATAATAATTATATATATAAAATATTTATATATTTTAGGTAGAACATTAATATACACTTTATCTAATAATAATTTTTATTTATTTTGAAATTTCAAAGCGGCCATATTTTTGACACACTTTATACTTACATTTTGTATAAGTATATTATTCACGTATACGTGCACAGATAAGTTTTTTGTTCTATTCATGACATGAGCACAGCTAGAGTCAAATATATGTGTATAAATAATTACTCTATATATATATTAGCATCTTAATCCTTGTATGGTTATTATATTTATTTAATTATTTATAATCAATGTATAACTCTTTATGGTATAAAATAGCAAATTAAAATATTCGCATTAAATTTTAAAATTTTAATTACGGCGCATACTTATCTGAAGTTTTGCCTGACCAGTTAAAATTAGGTTTCGCCGCCACTGTTACGTTAGTAACTTATGTATAACAATAATGTATTTTCTACTTATAGGTATCAATTTATTTAGCTGTTAGTAGGTATATTATTAATTTGGCAATTAAGCTGAATTAGTTTATAAAGGCCTTTAGATAGCTATAAATTATATAGACGAGCCGGAATTTTGTAAACATGACTGTATAGACTAATTTTTTAGATACTATACATTGTTACGTGTTATTATTTAGGCTTTAACGTTTTAAAGACATCAATGTAACAAATAAACCGCTGTGTGTATTATCATTATATTTTTATCTATTGGATACATATACCTATTGATTTATGATTGGTCAAGTGATCTCCACATTTAAGTCCCGACCAATAATTAATTGAATGGTGTATTAATTAGTGTTTAGAATAATGTACGTTCAGTGTCCTTGTGTGTGTACAATAATAATGATAGTATAGGTTTGGTAGTAAAGGTTCTGTTAGTTAAATAATTATTGTAAACTTTATTTTCACATTTTTTAAAGCAAATTATCATATAAAAATTAGAATTTTTTTTCTCTATCATAAAAAAGTTCTAAATATAATTTATTTTTTTAATTTTTATAAATTTGTTTTCTACCATTAAAATAATAAATAAGTAAAGGCTCTATAACTTGTAAATTTTTTATTGTGTATTATCATTTACCCAATAATATTTTTTATTTTCATAAAATCGGCCCGAACGGCAGTTTGCAACTTTCTATGCTCTTGTAAAAAGTCCGGAAAAGTTACGCCAGAAAATAATTCCAGTGTTATTAATCGGCCACCGAAATTGGATGATGTGATTTAAGATTTTAATGGGATATAATTAATTTTAATTTACTAATAATCTTTAAAATCAATCAATTTAAATTTGATTAAACTAAACGTTTGAATGTTTTAAGGAGACGGTTTTTGGTTTGTTTGATATACAATTGTGTATTACCTATAATATAGCATATTCTTCCATTTAACTTTAGTTCTATTTAATTTAAAAACATTCCCATACATATGAGAATCAGCCTGAGGTGCAAATAACTTTTGTTGACTTTATAGGGATATACATTTATACCGTTTTATTACACATAAATACTTATACTTATATATATATAATTATATTTGTGTGTTAAGTTGAGCTGAGTTAAAATTAAGTTGAATTATTATTATAAAGATATATTTGCAATTCATTTACTAATTTTAAATTCAATTTGAAACCAAATTTATAATAATTTAAAACTACACTTTTCCGTTTTATATGAAATTAATTATTTAAAAAATATTTACTCCTTACATTTTCACGTTATTCAAATTATAATAAAAATCAAAATACATTTATTCATCTTTGGAAAAATATCGCCACTTAAAAGTGTGATACGACCGTCAAAAATTATAAATCGCTGGTCAACAAAAATTGTTCTCACATATTTTGGAGGACTAGACAGATGGTCGAGGAAGGAAAATATTGTAAATGCTTACAATTTTTAGTTTGGTCTGTATAGGAGTGAACCAATATAAGAAAAGAGTTTTACTTGTTGAAAAAGCTTATTCTTAGTCAACAGTTGTATAGATGTATAGATGTATAATTTGTTTATGTGGTATTATAGAATATATTTCCTTACAGTTCAGTTATTTTGAATCAAAAGTTGGAAATAAATAGTACAAAGCTGAAATTTTGCACAAAGTTTCTATTGAATCCCAGGATAAACATACTAAAAGTCCCAAAAAATCAGGATGTGCCTTCATTCTTTAAATGACCAAAATTCAAAATGGCCGCCATTTTACTCATAAATTTTCCATGAAATTGCAAATAATTGGAAAACGAAAAATATTTTTATAATCAATATGCATTTATAAAATGTACATATCATCATTTTATATGTTATGTGATGTTTTCAGCTAGATTGGATAAATAATACATCTTACAGAGCTCAAAACTGCCCAAAAGGACACAAAAATGTACAAAATGAACAAAAATTCTCGTTTATGTTAAATATTTTGAAAACGAAAACATTTTTCTTTACTAATATGCAATTATAAAATGTTTATAGTATTATTTTGCAGGTTTTTTTAAAAAGTTTTCAGCTAAATCGAATAAATAATAAATCTTACAGAGACCAAAAACTGCCCAAAATGGTCTAAAAATGTGCAAAATTATAGCGTTTATGTCAAATATTTTGAAAAAAAATAAATTTCTTTACCAATATGCATTTATAAAATTTTAATAGTATTATTTTACATGCTATGTCAATTTTTTAAAAAAATGACAAATATTTAATTAAAAAATGCAATAAGGGTGTCTAATTTATCCAAAATAACTATGTTCATAATAGTAAAAGAAAATTGAGAAATGTACATTCTTTTTTTATAATACAAACAAAACATAATGTTTAAAGGTATCTGAATGTATTTATGTATACAATACTGGTATTAGGTAACAAAATGAACAAAAGTGAAAAAAATATATTAAAATAGGTAATATATGTTTATTATGTATACAGTATATAATTTATATTAGTTTAAACAAGTCATCCATATCTAGTTCATTACGGATTTCAATTTAAGTGGCACTGAAACAGTTACGACCGTAACATGTAGTGCACATTGTTGAGCAATTGATACCAGCTTTTCTGCATCTACAATGTTTTTAACGTCCTGTTTACATTGGCATGTGATGATGCAAAGCAGTTCTTCAGGTGCGGGTCTAGGAATAGTTGTAAGTGGAAGGATCTACTTTCCCACTTTTTCCAAACAGAATTTTCGGGTACTAGGTTACAATTACCAACTAGCCACAATTGAACTTGATAAAATACTCTTAACCCTATCAGACCCGGGCTAAAAGACGCACTCAAAAACCCGGGGGGCCCCACAGTTTAGCTATCACCTTGAAATTTGGTATGTAGGTAAAATAGGTTATGTAGAATGTGTATGCATACTAATAGTAATGTAGTTATCATGGTTTGATGACAGACAAGCGAGGATGCACCCTAAATACAATACATACATAGCAAAAGCGATAATTCAGGAGCAATACTAAACTTGCTTATTGTAGTTGTGACAAGTTTGCCAAAGGGTTTTGTGTATGGTACACATGCAGGGAAGGTGCCATAATTGTATGTAATGTGTGCCTATTTAACATACTTTTATTTTACAAATACATATATCTATATATATATATAATTCGTTATTTATATATGTATATGAATATTATTAATAAAAATAAAATGAATACAATTTTAAAATCGGTCTTAAAAGTTGCACAACATACAATTGGGAAAAGTCAGAAAACACCAGGTCTGTGGGTTTTACATTTTAAAAATTCTATAAGAAATAAAACACCGCGGGCCGAATCGGCCCCCCCCCCCCCCGGTAAGATAGGGTTAAAGAATGTTGGCTAGCTGCAGCTGATGTTGGAGGCAGCTGACTGAGATCAAAGGAAGCAAATGAAGCTTGCTTTGCAATGATTCTTTGGTATATATGTATTATTTATCGTAGTTTATTCAATTTTTGCTGTTGAGTTTTTTGTGTATAACCGGATGAAAAAAGTTTCTCCAGCCAATACAATCTTAGCACTTTGCTAATTGAAAATAAGCATTTCTTTCGACAGCACAGCATTCTGTTTGAGAATAATGAATGCGCCTTTCTTCCCTTTACCAAAATGGCAGACGTTGTATCACAACCTGTGGAGGCATACAGGAAGAGAATCACATCACGAAGAGAGCCAATTATTGCTCGTATTTTTTGGATTTCGTAAATCTTATTCTGTGGCTTAAAAGTTCCAGGTTTCGTCATAAACAGTGGGCATGCTTATCAACAATGCAAGGAGATCAGTATCACTTCCTACAACAATTGCTAGAGATTCTGGATTTGATTTATAAATGGCAGTTGAGACAATCATAGTATCAGCATCTGATATTGCTTGTCGATTTCAACGTTATTAGAACTTTTAAGATAATTTGCAAGCATTTGAATAAATCAACTTTTATTTCGTCAGTTTCCTAAAAAAATTTGGCCTGATTGACTATCACATGCATTTCTTCAGTGAAAACAATGTCAGCTGAAGTTGCCTTTGCAAATCTCCGACCTTGTTCAACCTTTGATAATTCAATTTCATAGCAATCAACGACAATGGTTGCAGCATCAATATATCAGTATATCGACTAATCACGAAATTCTTGATCTAATCTAGCTTGTCAATACAAAGTGCTTCATTTTCTAAAATCTGTTGAAGAGCTGACTTGGTTCTTTTTCTCATTGAAACAGTTTCAAACAGACAAGGAGGATGTGGTGCAGACTCATATTCCAAATATCGAACAAGATCTAAGCTCGAATTCATCACTGACCCAAATCTGTTGGACAACTGCTGTGGATTTACAACTACAACATCATTTCGTATGCGCACAGTATTTGTCATTGCTGATAATGAAATCACCTTGTACATTTTATTCAAAAAATTTTCCTATCATTTTTTGCATTGCTTCTGAGCCTACTACTTCTGCATTATAGCAGTTTACCCTGCTATCCGCAACAAATCCTGTTGATAAAGATATCATAAAATTGTTCATCAAAACTCCATTCTGTAAATGGTGAATGTGAACTGAACCATTTGTGAAAAATGTCCAAGTCTCAACATGTTGTTCAGAAACTATATACCAAATATCAGAAAAGCTTAATTTTAACGATACTTGGAAGTATTTGGATCCATTGTGCTACCTGTTGTGCTATTTGACGTTCTTTCTTTCATACCACTGCCACATAATATGTTGCAGAGGTATGAAAGAAAGCATGGATCACATCAATATTTGGTCAATAGTCATGTTTGACCAGATACCTGACCAAAACCTGTCTGACCGACGGATTGTGAAGTATCCCAGAGTTGTAAATTTCCGATATTCTTCGTCTGAGAAATGTTCCTGTAATTTATCCATCTGTTGAAGGTATAGATGAACGAACATATTTTGGGCAGGTTTTGGGTTCCGTAATATTTATTATTTATCCAATCTAGCTGAAAACTTGAAAAAAAACATGGAAAAATGATGCCATGTACATTTTATAAATGCAGACGAAAAAAAAAATTATTCGTTTTCAAAATATTTGACATAAACACAAATTTTTTGTGCATTTTGTTCATTTTTTGGGTCATTTTGGGCAGTTTTTGGGCTCTTTAGGATTTATTATTTATCCGATCTAGCTGAAAACTTCACATAACATGTAAAATAATGATATGTGCATTTTATAAATGCATATTGATAAAGAAAATAATTTTATTTTTCTAATTATTTGCAATTTTCTGGTAATTTTAAGGATGAAGGCACATCGTGATTTTTTGGGACTTTCAGTATGTCTATCCTGGCCTTCAATAGTAACGTTGTGCAAAATTTAAGCTTTGTACTATTTATTTCCAACTTTTTTTAAAATATGATCTAAAATGAGTGTACTATTACGAATATAGTCAAATTACGAACCAAACCAAATTGAATTTAATTTTAAAAATACTGGAATATCAAATTTAAATTTATTTATCTTATATGGTTTGTATTTTAGTTTTATTTTTATTTTGAAATAATTTGTATTGTCTGTTTTTATTATGTGTCTCTCTGACACACTCCGCAATATTATGTAAAATTAAACTATATTTTAGAATATATGAGAAATTAAAATTTAGGATTAGGTTCAGTTTATTATCCTTGTCGAGAATGGAATTTGTTTGTGTTTTGTACATTTTATACCCAACTATATATATCTATATATACATAGTAAACATAGCATATATAGGGTATCGAGAAAATTTATTTGACAACTAGTTAAATTTAATCCCGTAAATATTATAGGAACACATTGTTTTGAATTCTATTGTTTATGTACAAAAGGAATCCTAAAACATAATTTTATATTATAATCGTTAGGGATCCTAATTTGTATAATGGCTATAAAGGGATATTGGTTCCTTCTTGCCAACTCATTCTTGCTCTGAACAGATGTTTGCGACATAAATCAATAAACTCAAATACAAACTGTAAATGCAGCAAACGTTAAATATTAAGAACTTATATTTTTACAAGGATATTAATATAAATATAGGAAAAAAAGATATTTGTCAAAATGTACTTGTACTTTTTAAAATTATTTTTTTTACAAAATATAAATGTTAATTCATTTTACTAAATATTTCATAGACAACAACTATTTAAATTACAATATATCTTCAACAAGGGTTACCAAGTATTATATATTTAAGACATCACAACACTTAAGCTATTTTTTTTAAAGCTACACTGTTAAAAAAAGATCTTTAGTCGGTCAAAAAGTTCTTGATTTGGGATTTATATAAGAACAGTTGTAGGCTCTTTTCAAGAGCCTTTAACTAAAGATCTTTTTCTTAATTTAAGAACCTTTTTTCTGTTAAATAATTTTTTAAATTTACTTTTAAAAAAGTTATTGCAGCCAAATATTCTTTAATGAACCCTTTTCTCAAATAACCTTTTTTTCACAAAATAACCTTCAATGAACCTTTATTTCTAACAGTGTTCACTTTTTTAAATATTTATTAAAAAGCTTTATAAGTTTAAATCGACTATATAATCGTATATAATAGCGTATATCCTTAAATTTATTTGCATGCCAAATTTATGCTATGATAGCTGTCAAAAGATTTTACTTAATATTAATCTTTTAATATCCATATTATTCTTAATACAAAAAAATTTTAACGATTTTTTGATTACATTTTAAAAACACTTTATTGAAAACACTTAAACAAAACATATGGACAGATTTGTTAAGGATTTAAAACATTAAATAATTATTTGAAACTATTGGTAAGTATAGTACCTACCTATTACTTATAGATTTTTCTCTATCAATTAAAAATTAAAAATTAAAGATATATTATTTATTATTATGTAACAGAAAGCTGGAAATCAAGGTTAAATAAAATACCGGCAAAATTATTTACCTTCACTATATGATGGTGTGTCGTTTAATGGCGTTTGTGTTTTTACAAGTTTTTAATTAGAACTTGTCAGAATCTAATTGACATTTTCTACTTCTTAATTGCTAGTATGATTATTATTTTTAAATAATATGAAATATAAATAGGTATTCTGTTTATGTTACAAAAGTCTGACTATGAATACCTATAGTGTAAAGAGGTAGAATAATATTACGATGTTCAAAAATAAAAAATATAGGATGATACTGTCATTATTTGTTTTACCCAGGTTAAAGATTTCTTACACTGTTAAAGTGTTGCATACCCAAACACTCACGTTTTGTATTCACGGTAAATAATGAAAAATATCACAATAAGATATGACATATTATATAGAAACATTTTCTTCGGATTTGATTTTTTGAGAAATATATTCTAAATAATTTCAAACATAATATATGCTAAATATGGTATACATAAATCACACATTAAATAAAAAATACTATTTTTAACAAATAAATTTTGTATGCTGCCAAAAACAATTTTTGGAACATCCAATCGCAGTGGAATTTCTTTTCTTTATAATTGGTCTATATTTTATTGTAGCTATATAATACAACGTGCACATAATATATAAACAAGTTTTATATATAGTTGACTTTATTACAACTTGTTTTATGTGATATTTCATGTTAAATACGGATTATTCATCAAAAAATACAATTGCAAACCAATTTTAACAAGTAACTCAAAGAGGAATTTAATTTCTTACATTCTTTAACATTTTGACAAAAGTAAATTAACCTCCCATTATTGAAAAAAGTATGAGATCAAAAAACTGTTGGAAATATCTGATATTGTTAGCAGTTATATTTAGTTTTGTTTTTTATTTTAATATTTCTTCATTGGTGAAGAGGAAGTATTTGATCTGCAAAGAATGTCTTCCTTCAAATAATAAAGAAAACATCACAACCTTTAAAAACACGATCCACAAGAACGATAATTCTATTAAAATAAATCCTCAGTTAAATTTAAAAAATAATGAAACAATGTTTGGAAAAACGGTTTCAAATCACAAATATTCTATCAATGGATGTTCACCTTCAAATTTAAAAGAAGATGACCCCAAGTTTTGTAACAAAATCCCAAGATATGTTCATTATATTTATAAAACAACAGAAATTCCAGTCCAATATCTAGAACTTATGCGGAATTGTTCCCGATTAAATCCTGATTTTAAGTTTATCGTTTGGACAGATGATATCGCTGATGCATTTATCAAAGCAAAATACTCACAAAAAGAGTATTCTATTTTCAGAAACTACACTTACGGAATAGAAAAGGCTGATCTAATCAGAATTTTTGTTATGCATAATTTTGGTGGTGTTTATATGGATATGGATGTTGAATGTCGTATTCCTTTTAGTACTGGTTTGCCGAAAAACACAACTTGCTTATTGGATCAAGAAGTGCCAATTCAAACTCAGATAATGTGGCATCAAGAATCCACAGTAATGAATAGTGTTATGATCTGCCGACCCAAACACAAATATTTTCGGCAGGTGATTAATAATATCAAATTGGATTCTAAAGGAACTAGTGAGTAAAAAATACCTACGCATTAGAATATATAACCAAACCATTTTTCGATTTTTAATATTACTTATAATATATTATTTGTTCCACTGGATACTTCCAAAATATGACTGCTCTAATATGTATATACAAAATTCAAAAAATGTAAACAATTGATCAATGTAAATATTAAGGGCTACGCTCTTTTTGTTTCTCAAACTATTTAATACTATTTTAATTTTCGACATTTGGTGTCAACAGAGGGGTGGAGCGAACGACCCCTTCTCAAGTGACTGAAAATTAGAAAATTTAGTTTATTATAATTAATTTATAGTCTACGGATCCTTCTGAATCTTCTTTTAAAAAGCGACGTTCCTGTCGAAACTTCAGATTTATTCAATAAAAAAATATTTGTTAATTAAAATAATAGATTTATATGTTTTATTTCGATAAACAATTAAATATGACATGAATTTCATATATTATCAAAAAGAATCGAATCAAAGTATATGAGGAAAAATAATAGTTTCAATGAGTCCACAATTAATAAATAATTTATTTATTGAGTACCACTATAATATATAGTACAGTAATATAGTTTAAAATAGTATGTATCGAGCTGTTATTAAATTTAATAATATATAATTCATTTTATATAAAATTATTGAAACATTTATTTTGAAAATTAACAGAATAGAATTTAACAGACCATTATTAAAATAAATTTTTATGAAAATAAAAGTAATAAAATACAATTATTGATAGTATTAAAACGAATCAATTTCAAATTGTCCTATTTCGCTATTTTCACAATTTACAAATATTTAGTAGAAAAAACACATTTAGATTATAATATAATCTACTCTTATATTATAAGAGTAGACTAAAATATATTATGACTGAAATAAATATTTTCCTTTCTAAAACTCAATTGTCGATCATATTTTTAACAAAATATAGTCAGAAAACTTTAAAACAATAATAAAATTTACAGTAATATCTGCTTATACTTTATTCGTACTAAATATTTCATGTTGATTTCATTTCAGATACTTTGTATAAAACGGGACCAATATTTCTAAATAATATGTTAATAAAATATTTACAACACTTGAAGATTACAAATGACACAAACATCGACAATCAAATGGATATTCCCAACTACAAACTTTTTAGCCCACTTATTGATCAACAAGTTGTGAATAGATGTCCACCTAGTCAAAAATCGTCTTCAAAACATTGCCAAGTTATTGAAAAGTATAGAAAAATTCCAATTTCAGAGCATATCAAGGACTCCATTTTGATTCATAAATTCCTCCATTTAGGATATAATTTTGCGAAAGGTCGAATAAAAAAAATGGTAAATATTTGTCAACAAGGTATCAACATAACAATACCAACAACTCCTTAAAACTGTACTGCAAGCCATAATTTTCGCGGCATTATATGTTGAATTATATAATATTTTGTAAAAACTTTCATGGGATTCGTATATAGCAAATTCGTAATAGTTATATTGAGGTTGAGAGTTATGTATATAGTATATCTATAGTGTATATCCATATTGTTATTTTAAACTTTGAAACTTTGAAGCTTGACACTTTTACTGTCCTTGTAAAAGGGGAACATGTAATGATTAAACATTATAATGTACAAAACTAATTCTTATATTTCATTTGTTCTATTTTAATATACTGTAGTTTTAATATTAATTCATATACCTCATATTTCTGAATATGTTTTAATCTGTGGCTCTCAATCATGGTAGACAGATTATTCTTATTGATTCATATTGTTTATTGCATAATTTGTGGTAAACCCTTCGATACATTGTAATGTTTAATGATTTAATGATTTTAGAAATGTATATTTAATAAATAAATATTTCACTTTCTAAAACAACATTTTCAGAATACAGTTTTAACGAAATATTCCCAAAACTTTGAACCCTACCCTTTTCTACTCTATATTCGTTTTACAAATTATTTTATGAAATATTATTTAAATAATAATTACTTAACTAAATAATAAAATATTGAATTAATTACTATTTATTTCAGTCACGATGTCACGATATACATAAAATTGGTCTTTTATTTGTAATAATATATTTAAAATTATTTACAATATAATTAGTATAATAGAATTCACTAAGTTAAATAACTGTTTATTCGAATACATTTTCCATGAGGTTATAAAAATAAATTTTGTGTATATTAGTTATATTAATATTAATATTATTTAGTATTATTATTATATCATTTTACTTAATTTAAATTTGTTTTATATATGCAAATATATCTGAAATAGATCATTCAAGTGAGAATATTTTCAATGAACGTGTTTTCCTAAAATATATGTAATCGGGACTTTCGTACTTATTTTGTTCTTCTAATCGGGACACCAACTCTTATCGGGACATTCCATCAAGTCAGTCATGATTAGATATAGTTTTCAACAAATTCTAATAAAATATCTTATCGGGACTGTTTTTATTAGATATGGTTTTTATAACGCATAAAAAAGTCTATATCCCGATTTGACATATATTATTGCAAATATAAATATTATAGAATATGTCTACAAAATTATTGTTATCGATCGTTTATTTAAAGTTAAATAAAACAAAACATATTATTATTTAAAAATAGCGTCTGGTGAACCTTTAAAAATTTTTAATTTTCCTCAACTTTTTACGTTAAAAAGAAAGTTTATATTAATATTTAATAATACACTATATTATATAATACACTACACTACACTACACTAATAATATAATCGAAATATTAATATTAATATTAATATAAATATTATATATAATAATTATTCATCTTAGATAATGAGTGTTAATTGCTGCGGAACCTATTTATTTTGGGTGGTCCAAATATTGTTTGGGCGCATATGGCATGGGGCCAAAAGGGTATCTGGGGCGGGCGCAAAGATTCCTTAGCTCCATAGACTGATTAAGTGCGTCCCTGAATAAGAGCGATATGTTAAATTTTCTATCTAAATTTTTCATCGGTCTAACACTGATTAAGAGCGTCAAGGATTTTGTCAAGGCTTGATTAACAGAGTCACTTATTTTAACAGCATTTGATTAAGAGTGTAAGCAAAGGACTGATTAAGCGCGTCAAACTGAATAACGCCGAAACAATAAATCCAGAATAAGAGCGTAACTGAATATGAGCGTCAACTTCAATGCAAAATCCTGATTAAGAGCGTCAATGCAAAATCCTGATTAAGAACGTCAATGTAAAATCCTAATTAAGAGCCTCAATGCAGATTAAATCCTGATTAAAAGAGTCAATGAAAGGCATTCAATAAGAACAGCAATTATTTTTTTGCTATTTCTATAGACATTTTATGGGTTAAATCCTATAGATGGTTCTAAATTTTAAACTAAACCTCCGATTGATCCCAAATTTGGTTTTTGAACTTATAATGAGATTCTACATGTACGATGATGGTATTCATTATTGTCAAATATATCTAGAAATTTTAAGCATTATAAATTTTTTAAAACCCTATGACCGAGCTAAAACATTTAAAAAGACCCTTTTTAAGAAAATTCTTTTTGGATTCTCTTAGTTTACACTTTACCGTTTCTTTTTCTTTTTTTCGTCACTTTTATATAAACTTCTTTTAAATATGCATATGTATAGCTTTAATCCATCTCAGAAGCCTTCAACGATTTCCATATTGTGGGCGTCTTTATTTATTTCTTAAAGTTGTATCCCATTTATACACCCGATTTAAAAGTTATTTAATCACAACATTAATGGCTGAATATATTTAAACTAAATTATACTTATATAACACTATATTATGCTTTATATGTGTACACTGGGTTCGAATTCAAAAACGGGTCAAAATAAATTAGGGAGAAATCGGTAGATAGCAGAAAAGGGGAGAAAGTGAGGGGCATCAACATTTTTGGGAAAAAAAAACAACAGCTATATTTATTTTGGGAAGATGTCTGGCGAACACTCCCTATATAGATGTGTTACGTATTCAATATAATATAGTATACAAATAAATATTTATACAGTATACCACGATGAAGAAAGATTATATTATAGGATATATAATAAATGATAGGAATGTCAGTTACACCACCATTTAAAATTTACAAAAAAAGCGTAAACGACTTTTATTTGCTACAAAAAATTGTTCTACAGCTTTTTGCAAATTAATGTTATCAGTGGAGGACCTATGCAAATGCAAAAGCATTAAATTATTAAGTCGCACTTGCGTCATTGAAGAGCGCAAGTAAGTTTTCAATCTTTTTAGTGAAGAAAAAGATCGTTCATCTGTTGTGGTCGACACAGGAAGGTTAAAAAAATATACGCAAGAGATTACACACATCTGGTAAAATACTACATACAAATGATATCGTGGTAAAAATGTCAGATATAGTGGTTAGCTTAGTAATTGTTTTGAGGCAGCCTCAAAACGAAGCTAACACCACTAACTGGCTGCTAAATTTATCTGGTTATGATTTTTTTGAAGTTTTAATTACGCTTGGTAACAGGGCTAGTTATACCTCGAGTCTGCTGAAATCAATGTCACTTTGATATAGATGTTATGTAGAAGTATCTAAAAATCTTTGTATTTTCCATAAAATTTAAATCCCTGGGCAAAAGGCAATAATCAATTTTAATTTACATTAATAAACAAATTTTTAAACAGATAAACAAGTAATTGAGAGGCAAAGGTCTTTATTTAAATAAGTCAATTAAATGTAACAGTAACAAGATTTCTTTCGCCATCCATTGTAACCTTCATTGTTTAATTTGGAGGTGCGGAAAAAACTTGTGTATGTCCGTGAAGAATTGTTACTGCAGAAGTAGAAACCATTTGACTTTGATTGTACACTGATTCTGAAGTTGAACAGTTGAACCTTGTGATTCAAAATTGTCTTTGACGTTTTCACATTTTGTTGATTTTTTATGTCGATTTTTTGATGACTGTTATATGCTTCCATTTGGTTAGATTGTATTTCGGTTGATGTTGTTTTCTTTAGTTCTTCTGATGCTTGACTTTCTCTGTTATCTATGGAATTGCTTAAAATCATTGATGCCATTTTCTGTCGCTTAGTGCCAATTTCGTTATAGACACTTACACATTCCGAACGATGGCCCGAAATGGATTTAGCTAAGTCTTTGTCTCCAGTGGCTTCAATGATTCTTGTGACGCAAGTTCTTCGACCACTTTGATTTGTGAAATTCTCATCTTCCCCAGCGGCTTCCATCAGCGATCGAAATGCCAAGAATAATGTGTTGTGTCCCATTGGAGCATTTTGGTACCACTTATGCTGAGTTGGGTATGGGACAAGCTGCAAGAAAAGCGCTTTTGTTAAACATTGTGGAGGACGAAAGCAAACCATTTTCTTGTAGAGAGTAAGAAGACAACGGTTTTGATTAGAGGCTGCCCAAATTCGTACCACTTTTGGTTCAACATGATGACTTTTTAATCCATGTTTGTAAGTTTTTGAGTACTGGTCTGTACACCTCAACGTTAACTGGCTATTTTCTCCATAGCTTAATTCTCTGATCTCTTTTCCTCCTCTCAATCCACAATGTACAGCCACCAAATATAAAACAGTTCTATTTAATTTCTTTGGGTTGTCTGAACCTAAATACCCTCTCACCCACAGGTCCTCCTATTGTTCTGTAGATATAGGCGCTGCTCGTTTACGACTTGGTTTGTTCCCAATTGTGCTGATTTTTTCATGGACGAGTCTAAGGCTTTTTGAGATTCAGAAAATTCCAATAGCTTCCAATATTTTTGTTCTTCATTTGTCAGCCAATAATTTAAGCCAGAAAATAAGCTTCTTAATGTATCACTCGGATAACGTTCACCATTCTTTTTTCTAACTTCAAAGACAAAGACACCCATTTTCGGACAAAAATAATAACTCGGTAGAGCCCGAGTTTAATATTAGTGTATTTCTTTCTGTTATCCAATCATTAAAAGTGTTTTTGGCCCATTTGGCATTATAAATTGTATTTTTCGGTATTTTACTCTTCATATTATCTTGAATTTGTTTTTCTGTAAATGGTGAATTGTGCCTTAATATGTTGGGTATTTCGTTTTCCATCGGTAAAATTATATTTTGTAAAAAATCGTCATTAATATCAAAGTTTAATAGATCCGTATAACTTGCCATTTTCTATTAAAGTGATAAATTAAAGAATTTTCTAATCAATTCAAACTTTTAAAAATGATTTTAAAGGATTAACTAGGGCCTTTTTAAAAATAAGAATTGATTAGAAAATCAATAAAAAAATCCCTGGTACAGATTTACAATAGCTAACATAAAATCTGTAAAATCAATATAAAATCCCTGGGACAGATTTACAATAACTAAAATAGGTATTTACTGAATAATTTCCCTTTTTATTTTTCGGAATATGTCATTTGGCATCCTATATCCTTTATTTAAAATTCTTGACTTAAATTCTTGACTTAAGTTTCTGAACACTGAAGCGCTCTCGACATTAAAAAATATTTTTAAGATGCATCACTGAACAATATATATATATATCTATTCTAGGTGTAATTACAGGGCACCGGAACCGGGCGGGGATTGGGGGCAGGGTAGGCGATAGCTCCCTCCTTTTTTTGAAAGAATTATTCGGAAAATTTGCTTCATTCCAAAATTTGCACTAATTGAGTATAAAAGAAAGTTCCAGTTGAAAAATTTGCATTATGATTCAATGAGTGTCCAATATGTGTCTCGAGGCAACCATTAAAGAAATGGGCGCCCACTCGGTGACACCGATATTTAATTAGGACAAATCAATTTAAATCTATTTAGTGCCGCATCGCATTAAAGATTGACGTCAAATTTAATTTTCAAGGTTTTTGTTTTATTAATGGCGGTTGCGAGTTCCATAGCATTCTGATAATGACCGGGTGGAATGTAGACTTTTTCAAGTTGATACAATTCTATTGTATTCACGATTTTGATAGTATTAAAATTAGTACTAAAATGATAATCATAATCGAGAAACTTGAGTACAATTTTGAAATTCTATTGCGAAATTTGTAGACAACTGATGGATGTTTTTCTATAAGTCTGTTTTCTGTAGATGTGAAATCACGTATAGTTGATTGATTTTTTTTCTCAAGGTTAAACTTTCATAAATCCAAGTATGAAATCCAATTGTAATAGCCCTATATTTGTTTATGGTAAGTTTTGGAAATTTGCAAAAGTCTGCCAAAAAACTTAGCGATTGATGGTGTCAATATATATCAGAAACCAGTTTTCTCCCCTAATATTTACAGGCATTGTCATTACAGCAAATTTTATGTCTCCAATTGTTCCCAATAATGCATGTATAATCGGGTTCAAATGATAGGCAGACCAACAGATGGTTTAAATCAGGCTTTGGTATTGTATTAATTGTAATTACAATATCAAAAAATCTCACCGTCGCAGGATATTTCTCATCAATTTGGCAAAATCTTTTTTACCATAACAGAGCCAACAATGATCAAAATCGTCAGCCTCCACTACATCCAGCTCATCAACATGATCCTCATGAACCTGTGCGACCAAGACGCGCGAATTTTTCACGGTGTGCATTCTGCCCTGAACAGTTTGTGCTCGTCGCATTTGTAAAATACACACTGTTGTTCGTTGTCAAAACTATTGAGAAGTGTTTTTTTCTAAAACTCTACTTGAACCTAAATGGTGAGTCATAAGATCTAGAGCTTTAGAGATAGAGCTCTAGAGCTTTAAGATATAAGCTTTAGAGCTGTACATAATTGTATTGTAAAATATCTACAATTATGTCTTTATACAATAAAGTATATCTGTAGATCTTATGACTCACCCTTTATGTTTAGTATTACATTTCCAAATAGAAGTTTTATAACATGTATTGTGTATAATTATATATAATTGTTATTTTTTAAGCCTTTTCGCAATATATACGTTGTATAAATAAAATTATAATTCGATGCCATAAACAGTTGAAGTTCTCAAACTTTATATTTGTACACTTTGGTGTATGCTCCCTAATAATATCTAATATATCCAGCTTATATATATTATTTAAACACCCCGTAGCTTTCATTATGCACTCAATAATAGCTCTGGGGTATAATATACTCCAGTGGTACACAACGTGACTGTTTTATGAATATAAAAATAAATTATGCTGTCAATAATAGATTATAATATACCCCAGGGGTATACAACGTGACTCTTATATGAATATAAAACTACACCCTTTTAAACTGCACACACACACACACCCATAATAAGTTAGGAATTCTCATAAAATTTCGGTTCTCTAAGTTTTATAGTTTGTATGTAAATTGATTTTGAAATGTCTGTTGGGGTAGAATATACTCCCATGGTCATTTAACCCTATCATACCCGGGCTAAAAGACGCACTCAAAAACCGGGGGGGGGGGGGCCAAATCAGCCCGCACCCTATATTTCATCTCACAGTTTAACTATCACCTTGAAATTTGGTCTGTAGGTAAAATAGGTTATATAGAATGTGTATGCATACTAATAGTAATGTAGTTATCTTGGTTTGATGACAGAAAAGCGAGGATCCACCCTAAATACAATACATACTTGGAATAGCAAAAGCGATAATTCAGGAGCAATACTAAACTAGCTTATTGTAGTTGTGCCAAGTGTGCCAGAGGGCTTTGTGTATGGTACATATGCAGGAAAGGTGCCATAATTGTATGTAATGCGTGCCTATCTAGCAGACTTTTATTTTATACACATATATCTATATATAATATATATAAATATAATTAGCTATTTATAGATATATATATATATATAATTCGTTATTTATATATCTATATGAATATTATGAATAAAAATAAAATGAATACAATTTTAAAAATGGTCTTAAAAGTTGCACAACATGCTATTGGGAAAAGTCAGAGAACACCAGAGGTCTGTGGCTTTTACATTTTAAAAATTACATCAGAAATAAATCACCGCGGGCCGAAGCCCCCCCCCCCCCCCCCCCCGGGTAAGATAGGGGTAAGGGTTAAAGAACTATTCATAGAACTTGAGGGCAACCTACGCACTGTAGAAATTATAAAATAAGCACAAACTAGAAATTTTAAACATAGTAATCATAAAAAAAACTGTAAGAGGTGTCGTCATAATTTTATATGCGTTGGATAGCACCGTCGCAACTATATCAGTATTCCAAATTTCATAGATCTTTAGTTATAGACTCTCAAAAATTGCCATTTTTCGTAATTCTTCTTCTTCATCTTCAGACCCAATAACTAACCCCTAAACTTCAACTATTTTGATAATTTTTTCAATACGCATTAAAAATGGGCTGCATTTGAATAAAATTAAATAAAAATAAACATGTAAATTTATTTTGCTTTTGATCTACAATTTATCGTAAAACGATCATTTTAAAGCATTTTTAAAATCATTTTACTTCAAATTCGAGGTTTACATAAAAAGGAATGAGTGACATGGATTCTTAAATTTTTAATTTCATTGCTATAACCATTGCTTAGATATATCAGTTTAAGTATAATTGGAAAAAATTCCTACATTTCTACACACGGTGACCTATTTCTAATTTTTGAGAGAAACTTTGAGAGATTTAGAGAGAATGGTCCAAAGTGCACAGTTATAAGAACATGTTTGCCAGTTTACAGTTCCTTTTCATTAAAATCTATCGATTTTCTATACGCGCAGTGGGAGAGGGAGAGACAGAATATGTGGCTACAGGTTTTAGCATCATACCACAAAAGAAATGATATATATACCATAAATTGTGTTAGCTCCAACAAAACTATTTTCTGATTTATGATATCTACGTTTTTAAAATCATATTAATACCTAAATAGTTTTATAACAGCTAACACAATTTATGGTATATCATTTCTTTTGTGGTATGAGCTAACACACTTTTTTGCCATTTTGGTTAATAATAATCCTTTATGGTGCTAGCCAACATTTTTGTCTAAAATTCAAATTCTATATGAAATTATTTGGATATATTCAGTACTTACTGTTAATTTATTTATATTAATTGTGTTATCGCTTTGTGTATTATAGCCATTGCATTTCTAATAATATATACATATTATAAAATGTGAAACAGCAGTGCGATGAGTTACGGATACAGATTTGGTGCATGTAATAGCAAATCTTCTTTATATTATTTGTATTGATACTAAATCGGAAAAACTGAACAGGAATAATATATATAATCTATCTATAATTAATCTGTGGTCTTGTTTCTGTTTAATTTATATTTAATTGCTACGGCATTTGTTCAGTGTTTCATTTATATGGAAATAAACGTATTTCATTAAAAAGAAATCTTGCAAATACAATACAAAGACAATATAAAAGCTTCTATCTATTTCATGAAATTATTGGTATAATTATATCAAGCGAAACTGGCATTTGAAAATAGAAGAACTAGTATGTCCCAGAATTCATTGTCACTTAGACATTGTAAAATCCAAAACTTTATGTATTGCTTCATTATATAATCATTTTGTTATTTATTTATACTATCTGAATCAGATGAGTCGAATATAGCAAAAAGTACTTTACACCGAACTAAAGGTTATAAAGCATGGAAAGCTACCAAAGTATAATTTCTTTCAAGTGAAGATCATGTGAACAGAGTTGAATGTAGCCGGCAGATATTAGCCAAATATGACAATAATGTTAGAAGGAATCGCTTATTTTTAACAGATGAGTGTGCCATATATTGTGAAGGCAGAGGCTAGGCTACAAGATTGCGTTTCTGGTCAAAGCAGAATCCTCACTTTTATGAACAAATTCGACAACATCCTCCGAAAGTTATGGTGTGGGCTGCCATTTCTGAACAACGGCTTTTTGGGCCTTTTTCCTAACTGGTGGTGACGTGTCAATCAAGATTCTTTTATTCGAATGCTTCGAGACAAATTTGTTCTATCCCTACAGGAAAGAGGCATACTCCTATCTGCGCATTTCCATCACGATGGGGCGGCTGCCCATACTGCTTTTAGCGACTAGAGAATTTCTGAACGCCACATTCCAGGATCGATGGGTAGGAAAATATGGACCAACTTCTTGGCCTGCCTGTAGTCCTGATCGAACTTCGTGTGACAACGCACTATGGGGCATACTCAAGTCCAAGCTCAATGCACAAAAACCAAGAAACGCTGATGATCTGAAAGAAGCTATTTGTTCATTATTCTGGGAAGTCCGATGTCGAGGAGCGTCGATATAATTGCACGCGCCATCATCATCTATAGTTGCATCCAAGCAATTGAAGGATATATGTACCAAGAGACCTCGTCAACTGGAGTCAAATGAAAATAAGAAAATCAATAAATCCTAATCAATTCAATATTAAATAGATTGTCATTTTAACTAATTTTATAATTAGGTTTTGTAAGGATTTAACTGTCCTAATGATACAGTTTTCTTTTAAAAACCTTCCAAACTATATACTTGATTTGATAAAAACTTAAAATATTTATTAAAAAATAGTTTTTCAAATATAGTACTTTTTAATTATATTTTGTAACTTTTAATCATTTAATTATGTACTACTGAGTAGTCTATATTAATAGTATATTACTAAATATTTGAAAAACCTTTGCAGAAGGTTTTAAAAGTTAAATATATAAAAATCAATAAATTTCCATTTTAACTAATATATAAATAGTCTTTATGAGGTTTAAATTTTATATTATGATAGTGTAGTCAATGAAAATAAAATGTTTAAATAATTTATTTATTATTTGATCAAACTTTCAAAATTAAAAAAATAATAATCTATAAATAAAATGCTTTTTACTGTACTACGTTTAATCTTATTTTGGAAAATAATTTACTTCAAATTAACATTTTTTAGAATTTTTTTGAATACACTCCAGATGCTGTCCCGAAATAATTTCAAAGGGAAGCACAAGGTCATAAGTGCGCAAGGTCATATAATAGCACTATAATACTAAAAATATAATAGAAAGGGAGTATTCTTTATTGAGAAGGGGGAGGTCACGTGCCACTCAGGCCCCCATTGCGTCCGCCCCTGCACTCTATATCAAAATATCAGTAACGTTTTAAGTACCTTGTATTTGGAGTTTTTTGCGCTGTATTGCTTATATACTATTTCGTTTAACTTACTTTCAGAAGATGACGCAATATATATTACAAATAATTTCGTTTCTAACATTATACATTTATTGGCTAGAGTAGAACTATATTAGTTCGAAGTTACGTGAAGCCAAGCAAATGTATTGGCAATGATTAAATAAAATAAATTTAGCACATAAGTTTTGAAATAATTAGCTATAGATAGCGTATATTAAAGACATGGTATAAATGTGTTAATAAATTTCACACTGTATAGTAATAGAAAACAATTAAATAATTAAAGCAGTTAGTGACATGAAAACTAACGCATTATATAATATATGACTTATGTGTTTGAAATATTTGAAAAAATGCATTGCACATTTCAATTATTTGTTAAAATCAAAAATTAAATGTGCCCATATCATTATTTTCAAATATTCATTTCAAATAAATCATATCATATTTAAATGTCTTTGTTAAATGATGTGTTTTATAATTGTATTGTTAAATTGCATATATCTCTTAATTTTCTAAATAAAATGAGAAATATAGTTATTCTAACACTATATCTTCGATATTTTTAAATGTGTGAAAAAATCATAATATTAATAGAAGTTTGGACAGTTAAGCTAAACAAGAAAGATGTTCTGACTAGAGATGCTAAATATTTTTAAATAACATTCTTCAACGAATCTCAATACAGATACACATTTTACGACACTAATTTACTCAATGTTGTATTATAAATATCGATAAACAATTATACAAAAATATTATATTGTGTTTCTAGTAGTTTGTAATTTGTACTTCGCATTATTCTATTGATTGTAACTTTAATGTTACATTTATTATATCTTGATGACAGATGCCATCTAATTCAGAGACAACAATTACATGACTCAATTATTCTCCGTCACAGCTCATATAAAAAAATACAAATGAAACAAATTATATTAATGCGCTTTAACACAAACGAAAAATAATATTTGCTACTCATTATTTTGTTGTATCAAAAATTCTTGTTATTATCTTGTCAAATGCCATCACATTGTCATTTCAACTACCACGAACTAAACGTGTTGGTTATCACCCCTTTTCAGTAGCTGCACCAAAAACCTGGAACGCTCTTCCTTCTGTAATCAGAAACATTAAAAACTACGATAAATTTAAATCCAAATTAAAAACCCATTTCTTCCTTTGAGCATGTTATCGTTGATTATGGTTCGTCCGACTTTTGAAATTGCTTGTGTTCATAACATGTTTTGTCTTTTGGTATGTATTTGTTTTTCGTAGAATAGTCAGTTTATATAGCTTGTTATTCACCTATTCGTTAATTTATAAGCTGTTTATTTGTTGTTTGTTTTGTGTATTTGTTCTCGTAAGATCGCTATAGTTATAGTCAACTTGTACAGCTTGCCATATAACTGAATGTAATTTGTACCTAAATATTGTCTGTTGTATATCACTTACTTCTAACCTGTTTTGTAGCGCAGCTGACATTGCTTGCAATATGCGGCGCTTTATAAAAATATACTTATTATTATTATTATTATTAATACGTACCAAAACACTACACTAAACAATTTCACTACATAAAATTTAACATTAAGAAAGAACCAGAAATTATCAAAGCAACTGCTACAGTATACAATACCTATGTATTTATTATATCGAATTGTTTTATTTGAAATCAAAAAAATACCTGGATTAAGCTACATAATGGTAACCTTGAAAGAATGTACTGTTACCAACTTAAAATAGGCCTATATTTATAAAATATGACAAGTCAACGCATTCGAAAGATAACTTTCAAAATCCAATAGGCAGAGCATCACAAAGGACTGACAATATCATAAATACCAACTTTAGTTATAATTGAAATGTATTTAAACAAAGGATGAGGCTTACTAAATACTGATGCAAGACGACTGTTTATGATTATTTGTTAATTTAATCAGATATTCTTAATTTAAATTAATTACAAGTTAATTGTAATGTATTACAAGTGAATTCTAATGAATTCTAAAAAGTAAATTGTTATAAATTACAAGTAAATTGTTATAAATTACAAGTAAATTGTAATAAAGAAAAGAATATTATAATCATTACAAGTTATTGTTATTTATAACAAGTATTATAAGTGAAACAAGTCTATTGTAATTATAATATAATTTTTTATTCCCTGGGTAGATCTAATGCTTCATAAAAATGTGTCTAAAAAACATTTGGGTTCCTTAGTTATTATTCTTATAAGTCACGGTACACAGAATTAGTAGCCAGGTTGATCGAAGCGATGATTTAAGGAAACAATTAGACTATCAGCAATAGTACTTCAAATTGCAAAGATCCTTAATAGTCTTTTGGTCAATAAGTTAGGAATGCACCAGACAAAGTAAAGATTTCAAATGGTTTTATACGCTTTCATGGTTTAATTGGCTCATCAACTTCCTTAATTGCTGTTGGTATTGTTGACGTCTACTCCCAGGAACAATCGTCTCTCATTCTAGGTAATGATGCTATACATTTTACTCGCTAATTCGTTTTTACAATTACCTTTAGAATGGAAGTAGTACTTACGTACCTATATAGTGTCACAAAATAAATAGTTAAATAAACTACAACTCAGGAAATCAATAGAAAGATCATAGAAACAGCATTAGGAACAACCATATATTGTAAAAGGTTATTTTCAAACTGTCCATATACTTTTACTTTTATCCCTGCATACTATCAATTAACATATTTATAACATTTATACCAAATACATACATTATTAATACGGTAAATTTGTTTAAAATTGCAGAAATTTCAATTTTATTTATGTGGTTTGCGATAGGATATAACATAATATGTATACAATTAATTGAAACTATTTAATAACATTATTATATATTTATTTATATTATAATACTATTATACACTAATTACTTTTTTATAAGATATTTAAAAAAATTACCTGAATTTAAAAATTATCTTGTTTAAAAAAAATACAACTTTTCACTTTATGTTTTATAAACAAGTAAAACTTCAAAATTGACTAAAAGTTGCACAAATTGTTTAAAACAACAGATTGAAACAAAATGTGAACGTATTTAAAAATGTATTATTTTGTGATATTTTTTATTTGGAATGTTATTCCTACAGAATGAATAACAGAATGAATAACAGAATGTGTATTTTAGTTAATTATTCATTTTTTCATTAATCTATTTTTTTTAAATGTTACATTTATAATATATTTTTCGTAATATAAATGTAATGGAATATAAAAATACTTTTACTTTTAAAGAACGTATATGCATATTATATACATGTTTAACGTTTATTAATACATATTTAATTCATAATGTAGTATACAATGTAATAATATAACGTAAAATACATAAGTAATATACAATCACTATTCACAGGCAATACATATATGTAGAAAATCGCATTATTTTTAATTTTCACTCAAATAAAAATGGTTAAATGGTATCACAAAAGATATTTTATCCTTATTTTGTAATGAATTCGATAAAACAATATATTGGAGAATTTAAATTTAAAATCGAGTAATTCATGATGTACTTACTATACATAACGTTTAATACATAATAAGTCATAGATCGAATAATACATTTTCATAAAATATATATCCAATGTTCAGAGTGAAGATCTTAACAGAAAGGATTGTTCTGATGTCAAAAATAATATATTTTACGAACCATATAGAGCTGAGATATTTTTATTTGATAGTAACAAAAGATTAAGGTTAAGTGTACCTATTTTCTGAGATATAGTAACCCTATTTCACCAAATTCATTTTACTATATATAGTCTCGATTGCTGCCAAAATTGCTCAACTCTTATCTAATCTATAACGAAGTTTATATACCACCCCAACACAGTTTACTTGTAACATATACGGAATATTAAGTAAACCTTTACAATTGAATAACAATATTTCAACATTAAATACATAGAGCAACATTTACAGTGTTTTACAGTGTTCAATAAGAAAATTCCTTTATTAACCGAAGTATGGGACCAAAAAAATATTTGAAATATCTGATATTTTCAACACTAATATTTAGTTTTGTTCTTTATTTAAATATTTCTTTATTGGTGAAAAAGAAGTATTTGATCTGCAAAGAATGCATT
>JAUZNC010013229.1:8195-29348 GCA_034780395.1 Vannuccia rotundouncinata | reverse complement strand
ATTGAATGTGTCACACCATATTAGCTGCTATTAGAAATGACGCGAAAATAATTAACCAATGAGGACACGATAAGGACTCTAACTAACAAATTTGAATTTATATAACCATTCTGGGAAGTAACTTTTCTGTCCCTGAAGATCGTAAGGAAGAGGTTAAAGCATTGAGAGCCATTATTTGCAATAATTCGTTTTGAATATTGCTCAATGTATATTTATTTGTTTTCTTTTTGATCCAATCCAGCAACTCTGGACAATATTCTCCCCTCAAATAGATCAATTCCATCCATGGCATTCTGATACTATTGTGCTCTTTAAATGTAAGATATCTTGGTGTCTACTTAGACAAGTCTCTTTCACTTGATCATCATATTTGAGAAGTTAGCTGATGCTATTTACCAGGCATGGGATTGATTATTCAGGCTTTTCAGGCTGAAAGGTAATTTTTCTAATTCATTTAAAAATGATAGAAAAATTCAAAGAACATCATTTTGTTCAGTTATGTATTGTACTGTTATTGCACTTTGATTGGCCAGACGTCCTTGGACAGATTTGTGGTTAAATAAATAATAATTATAATTGCACCATTATCTCTGATATTATTAATCATCCATTATATTTCATAAATAGTTCATGCTACTGAATTATTTTATTAACTCAATAGTAAATTATAAATTAGTAGAACTGAATTTATTAACAAAACTTTAGATAATTTAAATATAAAATTTGAGTATTGCCTTATATGTAACACAGTAGAATTCGATTCCCAAAAATAATGCAAATAAAAATTCTACATACGCCTAAAAACTTGTTTTTTCGATCACATAATCGTTTCAAAAAGCAATAAAATTATTTTCTGAGACTAAATTTATTTACATGTATATAAAATAACTAAAGGAATGGGTATCTAAATATCATTTATTGATAGATTTTTTCATTGCCTAATGTCACTACCATGTCTTTGGTCACAGATTTAATGGTTAGTGATTACCTAACAAAAGCCCTACTTATGTTTTGATTCTGCAACAATAAATGTTCTTGGTAGTGACTACCTAACAGGTAGTGGTCAATTTCACTACTTCCTTCTAGGTAGGCTACCTAGATTGCTACTTGTCTCAATTTGCCTTTCCCAAAAAAATTTGTTTTCAAGTAATTCCGTTTTGCAAGGAAGAAACTTAAACCTTTGTCCAATAATTAAAAATAATCTTATTAGGAATTGAGACCAATTTTGCAGTTAGCAAAAAAAAAATTTAATACAATTATTAAAATATCTATGAAAAGTCTTGGAATTTATGTTTATTATATTTCAATTTTTATTTGATAGTTCACCAGGTTTGTATGCTTCATGGAAAATCTTGGAATTTTGTCATTTTAAAAAAAATAAGGGGAATTTTAAGATCCCTTTATGGAATTTTTATGAAAAAATTATTTTTGTTGGTTGCATTTCAATTTTTTTGAAAAATCTCAAATTGCTTTTACAATTTTAGTATTCTGATCCTGACTTTTTCTCACAAAATAACATAAAACCATTAACCTAAAATTTGATATTTTGGTATACCTGGGTAAAAAATATATTGGAAATATGGAAAATGATCCTGAGTAAAACATATAAACCCCTGGTCCAGAACAATATGCAGAGTTCCCACTAATCATAAAAATTCTTTTATTTTGTATTGCCCCTTGAGAACCCTTGCATTTTAGCAAAATGTACATTTACCCCCTTGAATTTTTATCTATACTTATTTTAATTTTTTCATGATAATTTTTATACTTTTAAATTTTGTACAATAAATTATTAGTTGTGTTCATTCAAAATATCTCATTAATATGTTAATAATCTGTTCTTTCATATTTTCATGTATACAGCCTACTCTGGCTAATTGGAACAGGTAAATTGCAAACAAATTCTAATTATCTGGAGTTCTGATTAGACAAAAATCGATTTTTAGTGGTATAAGTTGTATGAAAAAATTATGGATTTTAGATCATGTAAACAATAAAATAGTTGCATTATAACTTGGGTTCAGTATAATAGATAAACTGATACCTCAAAATTAAATGTTTGTTTATAATTAATTATGATGAGTAAACAAGATTAAGACGACTTCCTTAATTCTTAAAATGTGTTAAAATCATTAAAAACACTTAATACATATATTGTGAGGCAATTGACTTCAGTTGATGCATTGATTATAAAATGACACTAATGTGTGATGCTATCAACCCTTAATATGGACTGACAATGAAACTATGCAATTATTTATGCAATTTTGTTGCAATTTACTATCCTGCTTAACCTTTTCCTTATAGGCATCACAATGACGTTTTTGACAGAAATTAATTTGACTCACACAACCTGTCATTCTATATTTGGTATTGGTAGATTCTAATTGGCTGATAATTTATGCAGCTTTCCTATATAAGCATTTGTTGGAAGCATCCAATGTCATTTTCACCCTCATATATTGTCATATATTGTCTATATTGATTGTCTATATTGATTTTTATATTTCTGCTTGAAGAAATAACTATAATATAGTGTTAAATTATTTCTTATAAAAAATTAGACATTTCCTCTCATTCAGAATACTGTAATTCTGACTATAATATTATATAATGTGTGAAAAAGTACATCATAAAAATATACAGTCAAAAAAGGAACAATAATGTAAAATATATTTCTCTAAATTTATTCAGTGTATTTTTATTTCATCATATTGTATTTTACCTTGTATATCAGGGTTCCCACGCCCCTTGAGAACCCTTGAATTTAATAGTACCCCTTGAAAACCGTTGAATTTGAGAATAATTGGATGATATCTTGAAATGCCCTTGAATTTTATTGTATGTTGAATAAAACAATTTTGTCTATTTTATGATTTTATGACATTTTATATACATGCCTTTAAATGCATTTTAGGTTTAAAAACAGGAAATTTTCAGTGCTGCGTGCTGATTTAGAGGTCTGTTGTATATATTTAAAATCAACATACAACTCTGAAACATTTATTACATATTTCTCAACTCTGTTACATACATTTATTATAATAAGTAAATAATTATTAATATAAATGAGATTTTCTAAGTATTTATATCAAAAACACTTAATTACGATAATTTAATCATTTTAAAATGCCCCTTGAAATTTCGGAAAATAGTCCCTTGAAAACCCCTTGAATTTGAAATGGATAAAAACATGGGAACCCTGGTATATTGTTATGTGATATAATATTGATTTTTATCTACATAACTGAAAAAATATGCAACTTCACATACAGTAGCAGATACCTTTGCTGCAATATAATCCTTACTCCCACAAATGCTATATTAGACATTATTATGAATAAAACATAATAAAGCCTTAAAATGTGCTCATTATTTGCTTTGGTTATCCAACTAGTGGATTTCTGACAATAAATCAAATTACCCAATGATGGCATAATATAAAACTCACTTTCTATATTTCTTTTGTTTCTCTTATTTTAGAATGTATTTTTTCTGTATATTCATATGTTCATTTCGATTTTTCATATTTATAAATAGCTACATTTAGTTTAAATAAATTTTTCAAATAAAATTGTGATGTTTTTCGAATATGTAATTATTTATTGTCTGTATGCATGATTGCCCACATATTGTCTACAATTTTGAATTAAACTGTTAATGTGTAGGTGTATTTCATCAACTTGGAATTCTCTAATCTATAAACGTCCGAAATATTTAGAAATTTTCAGCAGATAATGCGTTTTCGAAAATCTGAATTTTAACATACCATCAGTAAAAGGTATGCTCTTATAATCATCCAATACATGTTAGTTTTAGGTAGGTTTCCATTACAGAGAATGTTCTTAGGTTTATTTGTAATCCCCAAATGAAGGTAGGAATATATTTATTTATAGATAAGCTGTTCCAATTAGCAAATGTAAAATACATTGTAGGTATAGAGAAATTTTGTTCACAATTCATATTAGCCAGTGTTCCAATTAGCCATTTTTTCTAACATTGTAGCAATAGCCAAACAATTAGGGGATTCGATTTGTGTTCTGATTAGACAATAGTTCCGATTGGCACGATTCCAAATAGCCAGTGTAGACTGTAATATTGATTATTAACAATAATATGATATACATGTATTACAACAATGGTAAACTTATTTTATTGACCATTGAAAATCCCTTGAATTCCAAATTTAGAAAACCATGGGAACCCTGTATATATGATTGAACAATTATTCCTTTTTAACATTCATTCTATTTAACATCTCTATTTCAGTAACTTAACCATACACACATCATAGAACTATTTTTACATGACTTTTAATATTTATTGTTGATTTACATTTTCAGGCCTCCCACTCAACATAAAAAACCTTAAAAACCTAAATTTACATGAATTTGGTAAAAAAAACCTTTAATAAACCGAATTTACATAACAAAACCTTAAAAACTTTAAAAAAATTATTTTTATATAATCATTTATATAGTATGCTGTTTTTTATTAATTGATTATAATTTTAGACACTGTTTAATGCCATTATTTTGTGGTTACAATTAACAGTATCGAGTTTATAATTACAAATGTTAATTTAATAGACTTTTTACAAGTATAAATTAATATATATTTTATTACTGACTTAACTATTTATCACTCATTATTTGTTTGGATTCCTTAATCAGATACTGTTTTGTACAAAGACGTAATGGCAATGATGCATAACAAATATAACATTGTTCATGTTTTCATTTTTTATTAGATTTTATTTGACCAATGGCGAGACAATTACAAGATATTCAAAATCTTCTAAGGTTCGCTAAACTGGATTCAATTGACTATTTTGCACACTCTCAAACACTATATTTTGCTAATAATTTAAATGAAACAGAATACACCATATTCGAAATGGATGAATCACTTGTTGATCTGTTACTTGATAAGGAAGTGCTTACTGTGAAAGGCAAAGATGACGAAAACGCTGTTGTTTGTACAAGTTCTGCTACATATGATTTACGTGAGGCGGAAACATCAAATTGTTTACTTTTCATACCTGATGGTCAACTTATAGACAAAAAAACTGTATTTGACAATACAAAAGGAAATGAAAACGGATCTGTGACTTCATGTGAAGTTGTTACAACCACTAATACATATTTTGAAATAAAAAAAAGTCTTCCAAGGCTAAATTTGGTGAAACAATTGTTGGACGAATTTCCATACTTGGGTCATCTGGAAGAAGAAGAATCACAAGAAAGAGGAGAATGGACAAAAAGATATACCATGGACGATATCGTGGCTAGAGTTCAAGCTAGCAAACTGGAAATCACTGGAAAGATTAGAGAGTTGAGGGGAATAGAAATAAATGCTTGCATTTGTCGGTTGGATATTGATTATGAAAACCAAATCGTACAAAGTATTATGGATCTATTGGATGAAATGACTTGGGAAAGAAGTCAAGTTCCTGTTGAGGAATGTTCAGAAAAACTTGCACAACTCTATCCTCCGGTTATTGTAAATCAGGTAGAATAACTTTAGTCAGTTTAACTCAATCTTTACTAATAATAAAGGTTTTGTTTCAAAATAAAATAGATAGACTCTTTTTATCTTCATTTTTTTAAATCACGCAAACATAATCTTTATCGTTTCAGGTTTTGCAGCACTACTCAACAGATGCTACTCGTGGTGACCCGACTATCTCTTTAAACGACTCAGAAATAAGTCGTCATTTTGGAGAGCATCTTCTTCATCACACAACTCGGTTTCACTTGGAAGAATTTCAACAACTTTGGCAACAATTGTTACCCACCGATATCCATCCTAGTTTATCCCATTTAAAGGGTGTTGCACTTATCGATAGAGCGAGTCAACCTCCATCGATCTGGCTCTTTAGACGACAAGATCTGGATGAAGACCCTGAATCTCGTTTTGATGAACTTTTTGCCAAAAAATCACGTTGGACAGTGGATGAGATTTCGCCTTTCCTTGTAGATCTTTGCCCCGACGGTCCAATAGGAATAACAAGCTTACTTTCCAAATATGCACGTTCTAGTACGGTTAAAGGTCAACGAATTTACTCGTCTAGAGCTTTAAAGACATAATTGACAATCAGACAATGAATTGTTTAATGTATCAGATCGAGGTAAAAATTATTTTACTGTTAGTACTGTTTGTAAGTAATATTTATTTAATTTATTATGTACGGTGGTATAGACAGATATTTGCATTTACAAAAAACTTCAGTAATGTTTTTTTCCATTACAAATTTAATAAACTAATATTTTTTATTTATGCTGTTTTTTATTAATTTATATTTATTTTGAAAAGGTGTTAATTTTAGTAAATTGGGTAATCGATTTATTTATTTTAATGAATAATATGATTACAGAGTAATTTACTGTATTTTATAAATAATTACAATTAAAAATTATGTGTATATTATGTAATGACAATATTTCGTATTCCGGCAGAATAAAGATTAATAAAACATGAACTAAGTTAATGACTAATTAATATGCAATTTTTCAAACAAGAATAATTAATCATCGTGTATATTATTATAAAAACTGCTAGTGCTATTTCTAATGTAACTTGTAAGTAATTAATTCGTCATATTGGATTGTCAATCGTTTTATAAATTGAACACCTCTTGAATTTGCCATTTAATTGTTTAAAATAATCTAATTCGTACAAAATATTGTTTAATTTACGAAAGTAAAATAATACTTAATGGCAATCGAAGAAAAAATAACAGAATTTACGTATTGTGTTTATTCCTACATATTAATCTACTATAGCTTGTTTTTCAAATTTAAGTACATGATAAGAAACACTTAATTTAGTAAACAACTGTAAGTATATCCCGAAGTAATAAAAATGATTCGAAACATTGTTTTCTGATTATTCACTTTTAAACAATGTTTGTAATAAATTGAATGATAACCTAAGTAAATATCCTATAAATAAAAAGTTGAATTTATTTATTGATCAAGTAAATTATTATGATTTTGAAATTTTAGATTTATAAATTATTTATTATGTAATCAGTCTACTCCGGCTAATCCGAACCATATACTGTCTAGTATTCAGAACATAAATCGAATACCCGATTTTGTTGCCTATTGATACAATATTTTTTTATATATTAAATGGCTAACCGGTATGATACCGGAACACCGGCTAATGTGAATTGTAAACAGAATTTGTAGAACGGTGCCTATTCCTACAATGTATTTTTCATTGGCTAATCGGTACAACTGACTCAACTACAGAATATTATATTTCTATACCTTCATATTGGGATTATAAATAAATCCGAAAACATAATTTTCTATAAACAATGTCATCGTGTTCGCATAATCTATTCAAATAATGAACCCCAGTAATAATTTTGACTGATGCCATTGTGTGAACTTAACTATATGCAAATCACAATCCACATTTTATATTGTAAATATATTGGGGAAATTGACACCATCGCGAGTGAGTGTCATTTTTAATGAATATGAGACCGCTAAAGAATTTCCTCATAATAGATTTATTAAGTTTAAATACAAATGTTTATAGTTAAACCAATTTAATCCCTTATATTACTACTAAATATCGATTTTAGTCTAATCGGAACGAATATGCTTGTATTTTACCTGTTCCGATTTACCAGAGTAGACTTATTAAAAGTTTTTTTTTCAACGCTATGTGTTGTATTCATATTGAGGTACGATATGTTATTTATATCGGAAATTGATGCTTTAGCACCTACAAAAGTCACATTGAATTGTTCTATCAATGATAAAGACCGCATTTTTATAAGTATTTCACATAGATATTGTATATTATATATCGAACTAGATTGGGCATCTAAAATATTTCTATACTAAAGTATGTTGCATCGCGTGTATGGCAAATCCAGAGTTGTGATTGGTTAAATAATTTGAAAATAATATATATTTAATTGATACATATAAAGAATTATTGAATTTAATATTACTACAGTAATTACTAACAATATTGAATTTTTTCCAGGATCGACAGAAACCGATACTAAGTGACAACAATCAGCTAGATTTCCAATTTAGTTAAACTTAAACAAAAATAGTATATCTATGGTATTTCATTACAAAATATTGTGGTCAATTATGTTCAATATTATAATATAGAAAACTTTTAAACAAGATCATACAATGATAAAAATATTTTAAGAATAATTAAACTGTTTTATAAATTAAAACTTTTACATATTAAATAAAATCTAGTTGTGATTGTTTTATATTTTCTTTATTTAAAAAATTGATTCATATAATTTCAGATACTAAAATAAAAAATTATTTAATTGTTTTAAAAAACTATTAAAAAATACATAGCACTAAATCAAAATCTTATTAAATATTTTTTATTAAAAAATGCAGGGCTTGAATATATATATAATTTAAATTTTAAAGGTATTTTATATAAAAAAACTTAAAATATTTAAGTTAATAATAAAATATTAATTTTTTATTAAAAGCATTTAAAACTTTATTTATGAATAATATTTTATTATAAAAATACATAGATTGGTCTCATTCTCCCTTTATCTAAAAGCGGACACATTTTTGTTCGTAATTATAAATAACGAAATAACTTTTAAAGCTAAAGTTATAAAGCCAACTATAAAATACTAATAAATGCATTTAAATCAATGAAAAGTTGTCTTTAATATTCTTCTAATATAAATTTTATTAGTCTTTTCAGCCTATTTTTTGAGTTTAATTTATAAACCAGTCTATTGTTTAATAATAATTAAAAAAATTGTGGCAGGTGTTACCAAACCAGCAACCGGTTTTCTAATTTTAATGTTAGCAGACCGGCAACCAGTTAATATATGCAATTAAATAAATAAATATGTAAATATAAAAAAATGTTAAAAACTAGTCTTGTGCATTTATTATAGAGGAAAAATAGAAAATTGGTAAATGTATTAAATAGGTTGAATAAAAATATTATAATTAGAGTCTTAATTCATTTATCAATTTTTAATGTTTTTTTTTATGTTTATGATGTTCAAAGTGTGGTAGACTTGGCTAGAAATAATATTGGCTTAAAGTTTTGCATTGATTTTATTATCCAATATTATTCAGTTGCAGGACTGCTAACATTGGAATTAAAAAAACAATTGCCAAACAGAAATGCTAACAGTTTTGAAAAATTATTTAAAAATTTATAATATTATTTTGTACTTATTGCTAGAAAACATATTAAAATATATCTATTATCAAATATAATGTAAAATTCCATCAATAATAAAATTTGCAAAATAATTTTTACAGTAGCACTTATATTTACAATCCCAGAATTTATGGTCCCTCACTAAAATAATGTTAAAATCAAGAAAATTTATTCAGGCATGTTTTTTTCTCCATATTTTCCATATTCTTTGAGGGCAAATAAATCATTTTTTAGAATTGTCAAAAACTGCAATAAAATTCAATGCCAATGGTGGGAGGGTGGCATTATCCATAGTTGTTACCTTCAATCCCTTTAGAGTATTGTTTATTTCCTTTTTATTCTTTTGTATTTATTATAGTTTAAATATAACATAGAAATTACAGTACTTATTTATTATTACTTTGTTTCAGAACCTATTATTATTCTATATTGAAGTACAGCCAATACTTTTAACAAAGCTACTAAATATATATTTATAGTTAATGAGTGATTAGTTGATTGTAAACAGTGTCTTAACCATGTCTATACATGAGACAAGGATTGTAGTGCCCTTCAAAAAAAGGCTTAGATGGCCCTTACTCTGCTGACAGAAGCTTTATAATGGTCTTTAAGGGATTTCTTTGGACTTCTTGGACCTTTTTAATGACCTGGTAATGGGCCTGTTTTATATATAAAAATAAGCTTATCATAGATAAGATCTTGTTCATAATAGCCATAGCAAATAATCAAAAAGGAGAATATATCCAGAATATAAAAAAATATGAATATGCTAAAATAACCAGCATAACAACAGGGTATCCACATATACTCAAAATTTGCACCCATACTCAAAAAGACTTGAATGTGAGATTTTCCCTTGAATATACCGGAATTTATGATTTTCCCTCAAAGTTTTTATACAATTAAAATTTTTTTTAATGATTTCTTTCACATTACATTACATTGTCAATTTAAATTTTTTTGCAAAGTGCAATTTTTTAGAGTTTTTACATTTTTTAATTAATAATATTTGTCCTGTAAATAGATTTTTTTGTTGTTGATTTCTTTCACATTACATTAAGTTCCTACATATTTTTAATTAATAAGATTCCATTTTATATACAGGTTTAATTATTGAATTAATTTATTTGTAAAAATTCTTGTACTTTTGATAATGACATAAGTGAGTTGTTGTAATTCATTAAAGAGAGATTGTCCAGTTATATTTTACAATTGGGTATCTATGTTATTTATTATATTTTTATATAATTCAGTTCAATCTGATTCTACAAAAATTTAATCAACTGATCAACCAAACCAACTAACAAGGATCAATTAGCAATGTTTGATCTGATTAGTTGCTTGCATCAGTTGAATATTTAGCTATGTTCGATGAGTCATTAAACAAAATTTCACAAAAATGCCAGTTGGATGTTGTTGTTCATTTCTGGGATGATAAGGTGAAACTAACTTACTTGTTATTTTGGTTCAATATTTCTTGGTCAAAGTAGGGCTACAGATATTCTTACTGCTTTTTGTGATTTGTTGATTACAAAAACTTTTGTCAGTTAGTATGGATGGACTGAACACCAATTGGCTTTTTTTATCTGAACTTTCCAAGAAGATTGATGATGAACTTTTACCTGAGAATATTGCCAGTTGGGTCATGTGGCTTGCACATTGCTCATTTTACGTGGAATTTTCGTGAGACATTATCAGCTGGATATTATATTTTTAAAGATTTTCCTAAACAAAGATCTGATTTTGAAGCAATAACATCAACCTCTGTTTTTCCTTTAAAGTTTTGTGGTGTTAGATGGTTAGAGAATGTTTTTGTAGCTAAGTAATTTCTAGATCTTATTCCTCATCTGAAAAAATATTGTAACAATATCCAGCCAAAACCAAACAAAATATCTTTTCAATGAGTTCAAACAGCTATTTCCAACCCCTTTTTTCAAAAAGGTAACCACAAGGTCTCAGAGGCAGAACTTAAACAGAAATGCCTTCAAGCATTGCAGGAAGTTCATGAAGAAGAGGCCAAAGCGACTGAGATTTTGAAAGCAATAGCAAAGAGAAGAAAGTTTATCCAAAGTGGTGATGCTCTGTGACAAAAATTTTAAATGCATGAAAACTAAACAAAAATTGTAGTTTTGTTTTCCTGTGTTTATTTGGCCTTTTCCATTTTTATTACATCACTATATGTACTATACCTCCTATTTCTTATTACAGACCTTCTAATGAACACATCATGTTTTTCCACCTACACTCCAATACATACCACATACTATTTTATTCTCTTGGTGCTCAGCAGTTTTAGTCATTATGTCTGGCTCCTTTCCATGCTGGTTCTATGGAAATTTTGCATTAAAGTATTTATTGCTATGTTAATCTCATCATTTATGATAAATTAAGATCTAGTGTTTTGTACATTTATTAAGGTGCAAATTTAAAAAGAATATATACTCGATTATACTAGAATTTTTTTATGACAAAAACGTGGACACTCTGTAAAAAAGTCTGGAATACAGGCTGGACTCTATTAACAGTAAGAGACAAAAGTTAAAAAAATTAGTTGTATTTCACAGCCAATTTAGGATAAAGTATTATACAATTTTGATTTTAAATATTAGCATGGAATAAGTTTCTCTAACAACCTCTAAATGCAGGCAGATTTGGCTGAAAATAAATTTATTTATGGCCAAATTTGGCTAAATAGTTATTATAAAAGATTAAAATCTGATTTTAAATTATATTTTTTATATGTTTTAATTCATTTATTTGGTGCTATGCCCTGAGATTTAAATTGTACTGCAAATTTGGTAACTAGATATTCGATTTTGCAATTTTTCCAGATATGCTGCAATCTATATATAATATATTATACCCTGACCAAATATTTTGCTTGTTTTTCAGTTATATGAGATTCTATATTTACTGTATTTCATCTTTCTTATTATGATTTATCTACAATACATTTTAGCAAAAAATCTAATATGATATAACAATACAACTATTTTATCTATGCATATGTTTATTATAGAAATCTAAATTGAAATACAATAAGCTATATAATATGAGAGATGCACTCAAATTTACTGATTCTCATATATAACATTTGAGTATATTATGCAACTAACTGCTCACTCTAAATAACAGCTCAAATGAAATTTACCTAATCTTCATTTCATTATGGAAATTTGGGTATATTGTGTAACTATAAATGTAAATAACCTCGATCACTATAGAATCTAATTAAGACATAGCTATATAAGTATACAGATAAGTAGTATTAATAAGTAATATTAAACAAAATATAATTCTAAAGTAATAATAGCTGATAGTACAATAAGGAATAGGTACTCATACAATAATAAACACTAAAATACTAAATAGTATATATAGAATATTATATTGATAATATTTAGTATATAATTGAAAGAATTGCTCGGCATGCAGAATTCTTGTAGAAAAAACAATTGGAAGAACTCCGGAAACAGGAAATGCAGCATGAGGCAAAAAAACAACTGTTGTATATTCTTTGCAGGATTGTGTTTTAAATATATTGTACTTTGTTCAAAATTTTTGTTATGAAATTGATTGGTTACACTGCAATTATTTCTTACATTTTGGCAGTGGCAGCACTGAGGTTATTTACAAAATAAATTGTCTCTTCATGATCGTTTTTGGCAAAGTTAGAGATTTTTTAATTTTGAAAAAGCCAATGAGGAGAGGTCAACATGTTTTGCAGCAAGTAAATTCCAGTTGGATGTCTGGATGATCTTTTGACAAAAATTTGAAGATTCGATAATACAGACATATCACTCAATGTCCAAGAGAGTATTGAAAAAACCCAACTTATCTTAATATGATATACTTATATATAGAAAATATATATTTTAAAGCTTTTTATTATACTAATAAACTTAAATTAATAAGTTGCAATCTTTCATTATCTCTGTGATTATTTTACCAATTTGGGGCATAGCAGCACTGTCATAGGACTTTTATTAGATATGTCAGCCAAATATGGCTGTAATAATAATTACAAGGCCATATTTGGCTGTTATATCGAACTGATTAATTCATATAATTTATTTTTCTATGGCAATTGCATAACCAAGATTTTAGGCAATTCAAATCAATATAAAAATGGGCTCTATATGGCCAAAATCTTGAAATTTTTATTCACATACAATTTTCTAATTTTGTAAATTTTGTTTTAGACCAGTTAATTCTGAAAATCAAACTTATTTAATATATTAATAACCTGTTCCTTTATATTATTATATATTATAGTGATTATTAACAATGTTATGATATAAAATCAAAGTGAAAAACATGTATTAAAACAAGTTATACACACTTTGAATAATATCTTTTGAAATAGTTGAATGTACAATCTCATATATTTGATAGACATGCATAATATTCAAAAAAGTTTGTAAAGCAGCAAAGGAGCTATAAACTTGAATATTTCAAACCAAAGCATGTGTGGCTATGTGATATGAATAATAGGATATGATCAAGAAATATTACTAGCTAAAACAAATTCATTTTCATTTATAATATTTTTTTGTAAAAGTTTATATTGTTAGCATTTCTTAAATTTTCAGCTGATATAAACCAGTTATATAATGAATGCTTATTGCATGCTTATTTATTTATATTTTTAATCAGAAATGCATAAATAAAAATGGACATTATCAGCCTTGCCCAAGATCTTCAGAAACAATTTAATGATTGCTCTACTAAGAGTTATGAAGAATTATCAAACAAAGAAGTTCATTCACTACTGAGGGTAAATATTTCATCTTAGAAAAAAAAGTATTTTTATTATAAAATTCTAATTATCATTTCATAAATTTTTAGATCTTTAGGAAAGTATTAGACCATAAAGAAGGTCATTCTGAAAGAATTATTCAATTGTGTTTAAAACTTGTTGATTACCTATGGAAACAAGTGATGAATGAGGTATGTTGTAAAAAATTATTTTTTATTAACATTTTTTTTAATCTATTTGAAATTTGGTTTTGACACTTACAATTTGTGTGATATTAATTTTTGTCATATTACACATTAGTTTCTTTTATAGAATATTATTTTCACATTTGTTTTAGTTTTCCCCAATATCTTGGAAGTTCAATATTGGATCAGTTTTAACAAAGGCAACCATTTTATTTAATCATCCAGTTTCTCTAGAAACCCTGTGCTCATCTTTAGAACATGGTAAATTTCTTCTATTCAATTCAAATTTTGTTATATTAATATTTGAGATTTTTTTTATATATGCAATTCTCCTTTTAACATTAAAAATTATTTGTAGACACAATTCCAGAAAAAATAGCATTACTGATCAATGAAAAACATACTGAAAAAGTCTTCCGTGAGTATATAACAGTTTTTGCAGCAATGAGTTGGCTAATTATTTAAAAATTTAATTTGTCTATATTTTTGATTATTGATTCCTAAGCCTTACTTTTTCATTTTTGTAGATATATATATATCCAATGAAATATTTGGTTAATTAATAATTTTTTGTCTAAAAAACTATCAATTAAAATATGTATTCGAAACTGTAGCACCTAGTTATGTAACTGGCTTAGGGATAAGTAATTAAATAGTCATTTAGATTTTAAATTAATTACCTTGCATTTTATTTCAGTTTCAACAGTTGCATCAATCACACATACGAAATATTCTGTAGCCTGTGGCCTTTTTGATTCAAATCTATCATTGCCTCTTGCTTTCTCTTTTCTACTTACAACAACTCAAACTACAAATCTTGCCGCACCCTCGATAGCGCTGCTTGCTACCCACTGGTCCAAATTAAACAACTATGATATTTGTAGAATGAAATCATCGATCTATCAAGCGTTAGTTGGATGCTGGACTGGTTTGGAGCCAGGCTTATCTCGTGCTCTGCCAGTTTTTATTGAGAAAATAATATGTGCAAAGGAGGAAGAACAGAAGATCGCATTTGATTTATTCTTAGCCCCACTCTTGTTATCTCACCGGCCCAGTAAAGGTGCTCTCCGTTGTCTTCCTTCAATGATCAAAAATAGAGGTCTGAAAAAGGTGATTACTTTTTTAATTATAAATTTAATTTAAAATAGTTATTGTTTATTCTTTTATATTGATCCTTATAAATAAAATTATAATTTACATATAAAGTTATTAAATCCTTTTTCCATTTTATTTATAGCTTCTTGAAAGTTATCCTGGTTTGATTAATAATCTACTTCAAGGCCTTTCAATTAACTACTCATCGTCCGTATCTTCAGATGTTTTTATTGCAATCTTTGAACAAGCAAGGTAAACACTTTTTTTGACTTTGACTTAACGTTACTATTGAATTTGTTGTGGTTTTTGAAACAATTTTAAGTTATAACAAAATTAGTTGGCTTTCTATAATTTCACATTTTGTATTTACTGACCTAATTTTTTATAACAATTGACAACCTTTGTCATGAATTATATTCGGTTCCAATTTTAGAGATAATCGTCTTGTATATCGAGGTTAATCTATTTTTTTAGAATATTTTAATTATTTTGTAATTATATCTCACTGTTTTAGTGTGGATGACGATTCTGAAGCGACAGATCTAATCTTCAATCAGCTGGAGGAATATATCCTAAATTCATCCATTATCCGGAAAGTATATTACATTTAGTTTGAAGCAAAAATTCGTTATTATAATAATTAAATATTTACATGAATGAAATTAATTTTATTTATGGCGATACATTACTAGTCTATGTGTAAATCAACATTTTGGGTTCATAATCATTCTTTTTCTTTAACGTGTAGTAAATTGATAAATGTATTGTGTATTCTGGTTACAGTCTTGAGTCAGGTAGCAATGATCAATTGTGCCAAAATTTCGTAAATGATTTGTGCCGGCCACTTTGCCAACATCTTCCAAAGGTTTTAACTAGACTGTTGGCTCGGCTGGAGGTGTCCTTACAGGCGTCAGCCAGTTCTGAGATGAACTCTCATCGTCTGACTATATGGGCTGCCCTAACTGGAGCGGCAAGATCCGCTGGTCTGATTCACTCGGTTGTGAGTATACTATTTCTTAATATGGAATGCTAATTAATTTTTTAATTATAGAAGGACGCATTATAGGATATTTGAGATATGTTGTATAATTGTATAGTATTATATAAAATAGTGTAATTTAATAATTATTGGTTACTGTGTCAATCTGACAACCACTTAGAATCAATTGCAAATCAAAATTGCAGCGGAATTTGCGAAAATTAGTTCAGAAATGTAGCAAAATTTTATACGAGGATGCATACTTCGATGAAAGAGGCCGACAATTTGAACATATCTTTTAATGTACGTAACCATTTATGTTACGTTAAATAATATATTCAATTATATACAACTAAACAATTTATCCTAAATACCTATGGTATGGTACAATCTGATTTATTTACTAAATTTAGTTAGCTACTTATCGCTGTAAAAGCACAACTTGCTTACCTTGATATTGGTAGCTAAAGTGGTGCATCAGTTGTTTTGATGTTTGTATTTTTTTACACCACTTTTACAATTTACAAATTCCTCCCTTCAGCGACATCACCTCCTTCTGACCTGCCTTCACCATCCAAACGATATGATCCGCATCTACGCGCTCTCCATCCTCACAAACAGCCTCCGTCGTACCTCCCTGCCAACCTCCTTCTCACTTTCTCTCGTCCTGTCGCATCTCTATCTCAATCTGACAATAGGAAATCCATCGGCCAGAAACCGACTCACAACCGGAATAATTAAACCCTTCTTCCGACGGGTCAGTGACTCCTGTGTCACCCTGGTTGGACAGTTGCTGGCCGAGCAAAAATCGGCTGTTGTAGTGTCGGTCGAGAGTTCTGATTGGCTAGTGAAGTGCTGTGACGTTGAGCAAGTTTCTTGGGAGGCTGAGTTACAGTTAGAGGTGCCTGCAGAGGACAAGCTAGCGGAGGCACGCCGAAATCTTGGTGAGATTTCATTATATAGAGTGTAGCAATCATAAAAATATATTTTTAAATCTAAAATTTAATCGATATAAAATATTTACAACAATAACTTCTACCAATCATTCACCAGTCATTTTTGTTTTGGAATACTGGAAGGAATCTGTAATGAAATCTAATTTATGACTAAATTTTATTTTGTTACAAAATTGAATCTCATTCGCTTGGCAGAAATAAAATAACACATATTTTATGTACAGTCTACGGCTAAACCAGACACCCATGACATCTAAAATATCGTGCGGTTTATACAAAATTAGAAAAAACAAAGCATTCTGTTTGTACTATGTATTTATGATAGATACTCTTTACTATGCCCGCAGAACTTGTTGGCAAATAAGGAGGGAAATTGTTGTTTAGCCGGAGTAGACTTTAATATTATAAAATAATACATATATTTCCTTCTATTAATGCAGGATTGCTTTGTCGCTATGGAGCTTACCTTCAAGCACCTTATTCCATTCCTCGAGATGCTTGTTATCAGCGTCAGAAGACAATGATCAATTTGATGGAAGCCTTTTGGGATCTCTTCCGTTTTGGAGTTTCAAAAGCTTTAAGCAAAAAGGCAGGATTCACATTAGGTATTCTATGGAAACGATTCGTTATTAGAATTGTCTTTATTTATTTAAAAAATTATTCATCTCAATATTATATAATATCTAGTTATAACTTATTTAATCTATGTTTAATTATTTTCTGTATCTGTATACTAGGATGATGTTTTTGTCTTCAGAAACTGTGAATCAGCTAATAACACTAATGCAAAGAGCTGCTGAACAATGTAACTGTTCGTATGGGGATCCCGAAGTTGTCACATGGATTTTGGACCTCTTGCCAAGTGCAAACAAAGATGTGAGTGAGCTTAAATCTGGTGAAATTTAGGTATCCGAAATGGGGCATTATTTTCCTAGGAATAGTCCATATTATACATTTAACACTGTGTATACACTGTATGCTTAGTTTCTATCTATATCAGGGAGGTATTAAACATTGATTCTAACTTGAATAATCGAATTTATTCATAAATAATAAAACGCACAATTGGTTTCGAGTAAATATTGTAAATTTTACATTTCAAAATCTTTTAATCTAATCAATAAAAAGGATAAACTTATGGTTTTATCAATTTAAAAAATTGATAACCCTTCGTACAATGGACCCCCCCCCCCTCAAAACATGAAGTATAGTCTCCAAAAAAATAAATATACTAGGTAATTACTTATGGTATGAATTTTGAGCTGAGTTCAATGAAATTAAAATTAATGTATGTACTTCTGCTACTGCTTTCTACCATTAATTTATACCTAAAGTAGGTACCAACAGCATTATTTATTCCAGAATGTTAGTTTTCGAATTTTTATTTCTAAGAAAGAATGATCTAGTGAATTTACCACATAGATTTGATTATAATAATTATGTGTATACTGTATGTTACATACTATATATTGCCGTAATAAAATCTGTGTAATAATTATATTTGCAGGGCTCGAAATTTCCGGATTTTATGAAATTTGGACCGTTTTTGGTTGGGTCTCGAGATTGGGTCCCAGGATTATTTCATATTATATTCAGATTATTTTGTATTATTTCATATATTTCCGGAAATTCTCTGAGACCCAGTTACGAGCCATACCGTCCTGCCATGCGAAATGTGAAATGAATTTACAGCAATTATTCTAGGATATTTCAAAAATAACTGAATTCCATGAAATAATATAAATAGGTACCTAAGTCATTTTCAAGAAATAAAATAAATAAGGAAATTCCAATTTGACTGCAAATTTAGTTAGTTTTAAAAAATTAAAAAATAGGATTTAGTTTGATGGGGTATCCTTTTTATGGAGTGGTTAACGTTCGTTTGCTTCACCGACCTGAACCAGTTTCCTTATTTTTGTTCCAGTTTTTTGGCTACTTATCACAACTGTAACCCAGTAGATAGTAAATTAATTCCACTTTCAACACAGTCCTCAACCACTTAGCTACTCTGTTTCCCTGGTTATAAACTAGTAAATCAATATAATACGATCTACACCGGATGCTGTACTTCATAAAATAGACTTTATATCAAAATATACAGGCGGTACCCAATTTTAGAAAGAGTTGATCAATCGAAACTCCACTTTCTAAAAGCGAATTATCAAATATTTATAGTCAAACTCTTCGATCGTTTTTCAGATTCAAAACGATTTAATCCGTCTCTTATTGGCCCATTTTCCGATCGATCGGACTGCTTTGTCACGCTCAGTGTTAGAGCGCACGTTCCAAAGGTCTCTTATTCTTTGTGACTCATCTCACGCGGATCAATACACAGCCGGAGCAAACATCTTAGTCTACATCTTAACCAATCTGAGCAGGTTTCTTTTAAAATTATACCGTTAATATTTTTTTCAAAAGTCTGTTGGGCATTCTAATTTGTAAAAGGTAGCATTTCCATATAATTAATTATTAAGGGAGCAAGTGATAGTTTACTAATTCCATTATATGTGAATCTAAATTTCAAATTTTAATATTATTCTTTGCATGAATTAAATACCTTTTATTCACATAAATTTAATAATAATTTATTTAATTTGTTCAAATATTAACCTAATATCACAAATATATAAAAAAACGATTTGTTTGCATAATATGTTATCCATGTTTACATATTATTATCTATTTTATACAATATTCGTATTAGAGAGGTTGCTTGTGACTTATTGAAGGACTTGTCAGTGGAACAATTCTTTATAAAGAAATTGGATGAAAAGACTAACTCGGAGAAGAAAACTATTTTAGAGATGGCCCGTGACTCCCCGGGACATGGTGAGTTCGACAAATTTCTTGATCGTTTATTCTCTAATAGAACCCTTTAAAAATTGTTTTTCACATGGATACTTTAATATTTTATTAACTATAAAATGTCGTCATGATTAAGTCTAGAAAAATAAAATACGTATAAAAATATAATAAAATACAAAAATAAATTAAAATAAAAACGCAATATCTAATACAGAAAAATACAAGTATAAATACATTAATTAGTCTTCCTCAGTGTATTAAATTTGTAAAAAGTTGGTTAGCTCAATTTCATTAATTTGTTTCCCATTTTTTTCTTATATTAATTTATCTGAATAAAATTATTCGCAGATATTTAATTTTAATTTTGCATCGATTTAATTAAATAAATACAGTTTAATAGCTTTTTATATTAATTAATTAAAATAGTTAAATAACTAAATTTTTGCGATATAAAAATAGCTGTATACTCGATGAAATAGCATTTTTTTGATTAAATCTTTAGTTTCAAAAAGCGTAATTTTCTATTTGTACATATTATTGGTTTAATATTTTCTGAATATTAAAATTGGTACTTGAGAGCCTGATTTATTGTTGTTACGTTATTATTCTTTTAATATTTCTCTCAATAAAATTATTCACATATATTTTGCTTTCATAATTCCAAATATGCATTGAGTTAATAAAATCAAAACCATTAAAAAAAATTTTACATTAATTTAAAATTAATTATATTTATAATATATTAATTAAAAAAATAATATAATATAGGTAATAATTTATAAAGTTAAAAAAATAAAACAACGATTTTACCATTTCGATTTATTGTTATATTTTTCAAAATATATTTTTTGCTTAATTTTTTGATAAATATATAAATTTAAATACTACTTTTTTACTAAACAATTAGTAATTACGTTTACCTGAACTATTACAATTTTTTGTATTAATTTAAATATAAATTGGTGATTGCATGTTGCTATTTTCGTCTTTATGTGTAAATGCTACGACTATTATGCAAATTTCATCCATTATAAGAATATAAAGTAATTCAGTTTCAATTATTTAGCCAATCACAACTCTGGACTTGCCATACAGTACACTCGATGTAATATGGAAATATTATATAGAAATATTTTATATGTCCAATCTAGTTCTATATATATATATATATTATGTACAATA
>JAUZNC010013228.1:62508-73346 GCA_034780395.1 Vannuccia rotundouncinata | reverse complement strand
ATAAATATATAAATATATAAATATATAAATATATAAATATATAAATATATAAATATATAAATATATAAATATATAAAAAATATATTTATTAGTTTAATGTCTATGGTGGAAATATACTCTATTGATGGTGGGCGCAAGTGTGTAAACCATTTAGACGAATTTTCTGATAAGAAAATGGTATAAGAAAAAGCAAAAAATCAGCAATTGCTTAAAAGAGAATGAATAATCATTTGCTTTTTCTAATAAGAAATTTTCTAATAAGCAATTGCTAAAAATTAAATGATAACATCAAATATTGCCAACCAATAAAAATCGTTAGATGTCTTGGCTCTGAGTCGAAGGCTGAATTGTTTTGAAAACAAATTTGAAATGTACTTATAAGCGTATATATTGTATAATTCAAACTGTTTTGAATAAGTTCCGTTACCGTAACTATATATTTACTTTTTCTCATATATTCGAAACAATTTATAACCCATGGATTATTTCTCAGAGGACTCAGAGGTTATGGAAGATGAGACCAAATCAGAATTCTTAAATTCTATTTTTAGTAATGTTTTAAAGAATTATCCAGTATTACTACAAAATTAAATTGGCAGGTGAGAACTTTTTTGTTTATTCTATTAAATTTTATTTTTAAGGCTACATTTGAGGCTTTATTGTTAAATTTCATTTATTTGGAAAATAAATTCTCAGGGGACTTCTTATATATAATTATATATTCCTTAATTATTTATACTACATTTTACTGATGAAACTAATACTAAATTTTATTTAGATAATGTAAAAAATATATTAATATATCGCTAATTATAAAATATCATTTTAATCATTTTACGAAAAACTTTTATCAATTAGAAAGTCTGACAATATTTTTGTTCTGTGTTTAGCTTGTGCTAATTGAATTATTTATTTCATGTTTTATTTCTAGTTGACTTTTGTTGCATTTGATATCGTTATATTTCATTGTATACTATATATTTTTTATTTATTTATTTTTCTCTCAAAATTTATCCATCAATACCAATTGTGAGGCCAAATAAATAATGGCAATAATAATATTAACACACTACTACAGAACTTCTGCTTATCTCTAATTCAGGTGAAACTGAAGAAACGATTTCCCTCACAAATGGGGAGCTCCGACGATGTTCTATTAGAACAATTGCACTACACCCGTAAGAAGAGGCATGGCTTTCGAGAGGAACAGGCACACACCCTATTTGGGCAACGCTACAACCAGACCCCAGTGCCATCGTCGCAGACATTTGTAGGCCATCTCTTAGATAAAGAGAACCTGACCAGCTCTCCAAAAGAGATGATTATGCACTTTTTTTGTTACAATAATAAATAAACTGTTAATTACATTTGAAATGTTATCTATACATTAGTATTGATATTTTAAAAAGCGAATGTTTTCATAATACATACGTACTATACATATATATTACTACAAATACAATATAAAAATTTGTATTATTTTGAAATAATTTTGTTTTTCTTTATTATATATATATACTGTTAAAATTGGCCTTTGAAATCGTGAAATATATTGTAAAATCCGTGTGAAAGATACCGATTATGTAATAATGATAGCAATTATAATGATAACAATTATTCGTGTCTTTTGAAGTTAAAAATTTCCCATTTTTTATTAATATTTTTTTAAAATTTTCAAACAAATTAAGATAGTATTATTTAAATAGTAAAATAAGATTTTATTTTTTGGTTAGTATATAGATAATAAAACTAACATTTTTGATATATAAATTGATAATTATCAAGAGCAAAAGATAAGTATTTATAAGCCTAAAATTAAAATGATAATTTCACTTTTATTTCGTACAAAAAATTAGAAAACGTTCTATATAGAAAAAAACACATCGTAACAAAAAGCGGAAATAATTGCAAATTACTTAAAATTAGTTTATAGTATTATCGTATAACATAACGCATATTTCACAAGAATAACTTAAACCGATTCAGTAATTAGGTCTCACGCAAACAGTTTCAATAATTATCAAAACATCTATCGTATAAAATCGTAGCAAGGTCTTCTCTACGTTGTTGACATCAAACATTGAAATATTATGTGACACAAAACAGTAGAAGAGTAATCTCCATTCGTCGTTCCGGAGAAAGAGCATCTCCGGGCTTTTCGGTCAATTCGGGAAGAAATTCACTGGATATAAACTTTAAATTTTCCTTATCAAATCGAAGTAACTATTTATACACCTTATATGAATTATATTTTTTAATTAGGACCATTTCTCGCTAGGGGATGAAACATTATAGACGCGTTAAGCAAATGAATAAGCTACTCGCGATGAGCTTGCAAATATATAAGATATTGCTTATATCGATTGACTTTTATTCATAAGTATTTAAGTAATTGCTGAAATATAACCAAATAGTTATTTTAATAAGCATTTGCTTATAAGCAAATGGTCAGATCATTTTCTTATAAGCAATTGCTCATTTTTATTGATATAGATATGAGCAAATGGTATAAAAATAGCTAGAAAAGGCAATTGCTAGTTTTTATTCATACGCCCAATGTCTGTAGAGTACCACGCCAGCTATTGATCAGTAAACTCATTGAGCCTTGTCAGATTACTCTTAATCCATATTAGTTGGCGGGATGTTTGTTAATTCATATTCATCATATCAGGGCACAGGATCCACGCCCAAATTTTCAATAGTTTAAAATACTAGTAATATTTTGTGAAGTCATTTATAAATGTTTTTAATCCAAATTATTGTCCAGGAGCCACACTAAATTTCTAATTAGAGCCCAAGAACCACCAAAGATTTTTATATTTTCAAATACTTGTAATATTTTTTTATTTATTTCTTATTTATAAGTTTGACGTCTTTCCTACTCATTCCAAACAACCTCAATACTTACTATTGATTTCTGATACATTTGTCTCCCAATCTTTTTCTGATATCATAGTCGGTCAAGGCGACATTTCTACCGCTACTCCCCGATATCAAGGTTGGTCCTTATCGATGCGTTATCTTCCAAGAGATGTCTCTTCACTTTATCAATGTAAAATCTAACAGAGGTTCAACTCTGCTTTTCATGAGTCCAGTCTTTACCAACTTAAAGGGCCTGATCAAGGATGAGGTTCTCAGATATACCTACACTCCTGAGATGAATGAATCTCACGAACGTCTCATCTCTAATATCGAATGTGTGGAGTCTCAAGCGTAAATTACCCTCGTATTGAGCAGATCGATTGCCCTGATTTCGAGAAGATTTCTATGATTTTGAGAAGACTACCCTGATTTTGAGTAGTCTGCCCATACTGACTTCTACTTTAAAAGTGAATTCAATCAATTCTTTATAAAATAAATTGACTTTATTTTTAAAATATTACAATATATGCGTTATAAAATAAAAAAATTTAAATTAAAAGGTTCGTTTTCACTCAGTAAGAGATTTGTCTAAAAAAAGTGGTTTGTTTATATCATCCTGAAATAAAAATAAATATGTGTGTCAAATTCGCTAAACGTTATTCCAAATGAAAATTACATTGATTGTCATTATTTATTTAATTAGAATATCATAAATATATTACTTACCCATTCACGACGGCTATCAATCCATCTTTTAAATTTGTCAGTAAATAGATGAAGTACATTCAGTTGCATGTGGGGTGCTTTCTATTGCATTCTTTGAGAAAGTATCTAAGGAAAGTGAGCACTGAGATTATCCGACCCTAATTCATTTCTCCATTTTTGATGATATTAGTAACGATCATTTCAAATTGTGGGAAAGCAGTAGTACAATGAAGTGCATAGAATCCAATGAAGATGAGAAAACATCACCATATTTCTTATCCATTTCTATTATAAGACTATTAATAGTTAGATGAAGAACATTAACGAGGTTATTTTGAGGTTATTTTGACAATATTTGTGGAACTGATGGAATGGTATTGGAATGCACTGTCCATCAAAAGCGCGCGATTTTAGGGTTGAGTATACAATTTTGCTATATTTTAATACTTCTTTCCTTATATATTCTTTATAGTCAATATAACGATGCATCCATATTAAAAAAGTATTGGTTGAATACTTAGTTTACGAGTGAGATAAAGCATGCAATTTCATGTTGTGGGAAAGTGATGAGTATCAATTGAAAACTTTTCGATTTTCTCAATTTCGTCGAGCGAATTTTATTCAATTTTGTCTTAAGTTTGAAAAAACTGCCAATACTGACTACAACTTTAATAGTATTAAATCAAATAATTCTTCATGGAATTTATTGTTGAGACTTGACAACACATACATTTTTCAAAACCTCATAACTCCACAGTTTATTTGTATAAATAGGTTCATTATTTTGCTTTAATTTTAAGTTTTTCAATAAAAAAAAGACCACATGGCTGCGAGCATCCAGAAGCAATTGTCTCAATAAATCTGGCTTGATTGAACTTCTGGCGGCTGGAGAGGTGTCATTTTTCTTTATTTGTCGACTCTGGTAGTGCAACTTGTTGTTTTAATAATCATAATTTGCCGTGTTGAAATGTTGTTTTTCTTGATAATTATGAGGAATCTAGCCCATCCAATAGGTGGTAGAGTTTTTATTCACCCATCTATCGTATATCGAATCAACTCTGGTAAGTTTGAATAATCAATTGAATGTCCATCAATCGAGCCTTGGTTCTACAAGACTTTGAAACGTCTGCGTTTTTGTATTCCCTGCTGTAGGTTGTAAACATACATTTTATTCTCTAAATCTGGAGACATATAAGCAGTTTCCTTTTTCTTCTTTGACAGATTTTCCATTGCTAAATATTCCAATGCTCCTCATCGATTAATACAATTGGTATGATTGTTATTACAAAGCAGGGTAATTACCATTCTTGTAATGAGGAAACTGATTGGCAACAAAGATTTCGTCTCCTCCATTAAATCATCAATCACCACAACATCCAAAAATCTTATAAGATTCAGCTCTTCCTGTGTTGGAGGACCATCATATATGTAAAGTTATTATACCCACAAGGGCTTTTGGGGCATGTACATTGTCCCGGTGAACCAGTGCACTTTTCCTAATTCCTTATTAAACATTTCCTTGCGATTTTTAAGTAAATTTTCCACAAATTTTGTCTTTCCAGACATTGTCGGTCAGCAACAATCATGTTGAGACTTCAATCGCATATCCATATTGTCTCTAGATAATTTTGGCCAAAACAATCATTATAAGTTTTGTTTATAAACAATAAGAATAATAGATATATTTTTTATAAGATTATATTATTAGCCAAAATGGCAAAAGTGTGTTAGCTCATTTGATTTGTGCTAACTATGTATAGGTATTATATTAATATGATTTTAAAAACGTAGATAGCATAAATAGGAACATAGTTTTAAATGATTTCACACAATTTATTGTATATAATTTCTTTTGTGGTATGAGCTAATACACTTTTTGCAATTTTGGCTAATTATAATAAATAATATATTGTATATAATAACCAATGAAACAAAAAAGACAGATATGAGTTACCAGATTGTTTATAATTATTCTATTTTGTTATTATTACAACTTTTATTGAGGGTGCGAATTATTTTTATAAAATTGATTTTTGAAATTATGGTTTTCTATTGATGAACCAATAATCTATTTACTCATTTATCATATTAATGATAATGACTATTGGTAACGTATAACTTTGTGATACGAGGAGAATTTAACCGATTAGGGAGTGAAGCAAACCATAACGTTCTTTACCAATTCACGACCCAAAAACCATCATTTTGACCATAGGAAACCCTTAGGAAATATTAAACTTAACTCCAAAATTAAATAAATCGTTCATTTAAGATATTTACAAAATGTTATTCATTAGTTTAATAATTAGCATTGACATTAGTTTACTTCAACTTTGCAAATTAATAGTACTGTATAAACATTGTATATATATGTTAAATTGATATATAGTGAACATTTTAAAATAAAATTTCTACGTTGTTTGTCCCGATAAATTGTCCCCAGCAGAAATCACTGAAAGGAATCAAACATATAATTCAATTAGTCAGGATTAAATAATGTTCTCTTTATTTGGACAAATTAATCATATGAGCTAATTAATTACAATAATATTAAAGATGCACTTCAAACAATCGAACCAATGGGATAATCAGAACAGTATCTGAAATATTTTTTTTTGTGTAATCGCAAATTAAATTATCATTGACTTTAGTCCTTCAAATAATTCTATCTTCATTATTTACATTTTTCATTTTTTTCTTGATGACTGATTTACAGTTTTGTGGAAAAATGAAACAAACTGGAAAAATGAAACAAATAACCGGATTTTTAGTCTATATTTGTGATAATCTCTATAAACAAGAATTAAAATAATAAAAATAATTTTCCTAATATATTAAATCAAATTAATTAAAACATTCTAACATAAAAATTGTAATACATATCAAAAGATATCCTATTCAGATTTAAAGATGTAAATAAAGAATATATGACATATTGAAATCAACTTCAAAAATAAAATATCGATTGATTATTTTATTGACACGTCAAAAATCTCTAAAAAAGGTTTATATTTTCACTGTTATCGTAATGTTGCTAACTTTACTAACAGAATATATTTCCTGGTAATATATAAAGTTAAATCAAGAGTAACATTAAATCTTAGTTGATATATATAGTGCAACAAATACATCAATAATTCTTTTTTTTACTTCCTTGTTATATATTTTACAAAAACAAATGCATTAGTGAAAAGTACGCTTATAGAAGGTATATCCAAAAATTCGATCAATTTTATAAATAGTTAATTCATTTTAAATATTTAGTTAAAAGTATAAAACCTTTCTTTTCACGTCAACAAAAAACTCTAAAATAATGATTTTAGAAAATAAAAAATAAATAAAGTTAATGAAATAATTGAAAGTTTAATAACAAGTACGTAAATATTTTTATGAAGCGATTTACAGTTATATGATAAAAATTAATCAAAATACGAAAATCATAATATCCAAAATAAGGTAATTTCTCTTAAAGATTTCTTTGAATAGTTTGAAGTCTGTTGTTAAATTAATTTCTATTTATCTTAAATTTATTCAACGTTTTTTCAGACTTACTTTCCAATGCATATTTCAGGAGCAACATATGTCTCAAAAGGAAATCAAGTTTTGGATTTCTTAACAGAATAAAACTGAAATCAGGATTGTGTTAAAGAGGAACAAAACAATCAATGACATCTTTGGTAAGACTTTAAAAGATTTTGAATCTTGAGTCCTAAAGATTATCCAAATAAATGAATGTGATTTAGAAATGAATTCTCAAGTATTTTAATCATGTGTCAACCAAGTTTATTTGAACTACTAAGTACTTTTTCTTTCTTTTTAAAAGTTTTTACCATTGTTTTTTTGTAACTTTCTTTTTAATATAACTAACAGAAGAATAGATATATCTTACATAAACTTTTTTTACATGTAATTGGTATTTTTTAATATAAAATATTGTTTTCTGTAATAATAGATTTTAAAAATATGTTTATTATATTTTTTCAGTTAATTTGTTTTAAAGGTGAATTAATTAGTATACTACTGTTGAATGAAAAAAGTAGCACATTGGTATTTCATAAAATCAATATATTATTACGATGTCAAAATGATTTAAACAAAGATAAAGAAGAAAATAAATAAAATCTTTACAACAATAAAATTTCATCCTTAAAATAATTGATTAGTTTGCTAAACTTTTTTGATGAATATACCTATTTTAAAAAAATCTGTACATTAAGTATTTTGAATAAAAATAATGCTTATATAGGACAATTTTATATAATTACTACCTATAGTTAATGCATTAATATATTTTAAAATATCGTTAGACAAAAATTTCCTAAAAGTTTTTCTATGAACTTATTTATTAAAATGTCCGGTTGAAAAAAAAAAAACTTTAGCGCAAATAATTACAAGCGATTACATCAAAATAATATCAAATAACATGTATACTTTAGATCATGAATCTAACAATTATCAAGGTATGATGCAATGATGACTACTTTTTTATAATCATAATTATGTTTGGTATAGGCCATATAAAATATTTCTAATTAATTTTAAAGAGTGAATTTGTTGGCTGAGCAAAAAGCTGAAATGTATTTATATTAGGAGAAAGTGCCCCATATTATTATATATTTGAGCTTGAATTTTTTAAGATTATGACATCTGTTCTCACTTAAGCACATATTTGTCTTATTTGGAATATTCTTAGACTACATAAAGGTTTTGTTAATGTTTCACTGATTATTTATATTTTTTGTTCCGGATAGTATTGGTTAATCTTATTCTAAGCGGGAAAAGAATTTTTCCATTGTAAATATTTATTAATGGAAAAATACAAATCTGCAACTGATTATTTAAATATAGTAACAAATCATAAAGTTTGTAGAATACTTGTGAAATAGATACATTAAACCGAAAAGGCAAAATCGAAAAACAAAAATAGGCATATGTTGTTGGAATAAAGGAAACAAATATTTATTATTGTCATCTGTATGTAACTAAGTGATAGTTTATAAACAAAATTTAGTCATTATTTAAAACAAAATAACTCTTTTAAATTTAAATTTTAATTATTTGGGATGACTGTTTACTATTTATATTACACAATTTAAAACAATCCCATTTAGTTTTTGTAAATACGTATATTTCTATTTTAAATATCTGATATAAAATTGAAAGAAGAATATCAAACTATTCCTTTTTTATTATATAACATAGACACAATATCATAATATAAACCAGAAATAAATACGTAAAGTTTGAGTACATTCCTAAATATTTAAAAATAAAATATAGCTTGGGATATGCTACAGATAGCAATCCTCAAAGCCACAAACGTCTTGTAAGTCTACATTATGCATTAGTTTAAAAAGAGTGTTATTGGTAATTTTTAATATTAAAAAGTACGAAAATTGGAGTCCTAATCAAGAACATTTTATACTATAAAAAAACGTCATAAAATTCATTGAAAAACCGTTGATCTATTTCTGTTGCTGATATTGGTGAATTTATAGATGTTTTAAATAAATTCATAAATTGTATAATTGTATAATTGTAAATTCATATATTGATTTTATAAAATCATTACAAATGTGACAAAATAAATTGGACCAAAATTGTGTTGATAAAAGAAAGAAAATTTTGTAATGTTCTAATCTATATTAATAATAATTGTATTATTCTTCATTATTATAAAAATAATTTTTTTCTACTGCTTGCTATTTAGTGGCTCTAATTGACTTCCTAATATATCACATTATTGCAAACTTAATTAACATTTCATCGGAATGTCCGCTAATTATTGGCAAATTGTCACGATATTGTTGGCAATTGTTTCCATGCATATCCTGCCAATCTACCGTATTTGTCTTGACAATCGATGATAAACAATGCTACACAGTCATATTTTGAAAATAAACATTTGGACATCTTCTCAACATTCTGAGTTTATTGTGAAACGTACAATAATAAGTTTATTTATTACTCAAACATCAATAATACAAACACCCAGTTAGACTTCGGCTGCAATAGCTATCACAAGTAGGAGTATTGCCCCAAAGTATACCACAGGACCCTTCATAACGTCGGCTCCATTACAACCGTCTGTATCACAGGAAATTATGCAGCCATAGAACCTATTCTTGTTGATCTCAATGACTTGTTGCCACGGCCATTTGAAGCAATATTTGGAGCGGCTGATGTCCGAGTCTTCATTGATAGCCCCGTTGTTAACCGCACAGTCTCGAAATACATTTGACGCCTTACTAGTGTCTGAAATTTGGTTGAGAATATATGAAATAGAAAAGTTTTTTAATATAATGAATGTGTTTCAAGAGTTTTGAATAATTTCAACAATATCTGAATAATAAAAAAACTGTCAAGGCAACACAATCAGATTATGATAAAACATTATTTGTTACGAGTACTTATATCATTTATTGAACAGAAATCAAAAATCTCTACAGCTGAGATTATTTAATTATAGTTTGAAACCTTCGCATGAAGACACAAAAGAAAATTTTTTTAATTACCTTTTTTTGTCCATAATAATACATTTATTTTTAAAAGATATGCGGAAGTCAAATATGTAATTCCTTAAAAATAATTAATTAGTCCCTTAATTATTTAAAATAATTTTTAAACTCTGCAAATAATGTTACCGTAAGTTTTGTCTTAATAATGCTTTCTTTAGCTTTTTTGTAATTTGTGTAATTACTTTATAATAAAGAAAACCATTTTGTTCTTATTTGTACAATTGGGGAATATAGAAACAAAAATCAATATTCGTAGAGGAAATAATTATTAACAGTAAGAACTTTAAAGAAGGTTGAGTTGGAAGCATTATAAATAGAGTAAAATTTGAATATTTTTTATCAAATTTCTCAGTCATCATGTCTCTCATTTTTCATATTTGCCAAATACAGAGACATTTTATCTGTCCTACATGATTCTTTATTGATTGGTTGTGTCTCATAAAGAAACAGTTTATCTGTCCTACATGATTCTTTATAGAGTGTGTCACTTGAAGAGACTGTTTATCTGTCGTACATGCTTCTTTATAGATTGTGTCCCATGAAGAGACTGTTTATCTGTCCTACATGCTTCTATATAGATTGTGTCCCATGAAGAGACTTTTTATCTGTCTTACATGCTTCTTTATAGATTATGTCCCATGAAGAGACTGTTTATCTGTCCTACATGCTTTTTTATAGATTGTGTCCCATGAAGAGACTGTTTATCTGTCTTACATGCTTCTTTATAGATTGTGTCCCATGAAGAGACTGTTT
>JAUZNC010013228.1:18730-62408 GCA_034780395.1 Vannuccia rotundouncinata | reverse complement strand
GTCCCATGAAGAGACTGTTTATCTGTCTTACATGCTTCTTTATAGATTGTGTCCCATGAAGAGACTGTTTATCTGTCCTACATGCTTCTTTAAAGATTGTGTCCCATGAAGAGACTGTTTATCTGTTCTACATGCTTCTTTAAAGATTGTGTCCCATGAAGAGACTGTTTATCTGTCTTACATGCTTCTTTATAGATTGTGTCCCATGAAGAGACTGTTTATCTGTCCTACATGCTTCTTTAAAGATTGTGTCCCATGAAGAGACTGTTTATCTGTTCTACATGCTTCTTTAAAGATTGTGTCCCATGAAGAGACTGTTTATCTGTTCTACATGCTTCTTTAAAGATTGTGTCCCATGAAGAGACTGTTTATCTGTCCTACATGATTATTTATAGATTGCGTCATACAAAGAGACTGTGTTTGACTGTCAGATTTGCGTGGCATTTTAAAATTCATTTTCGGTTTTCTTCTTTTGTTCTAAATATCTTTCAATACATTAATTAAACAAAATATTTGTTAAATTTTGTTATGAAGAATATTTTTAAAATTTTAAAATTAAACAACGTTTGTTAATTTACTATAATTTTAAATATATTATAAACAAAGTAATTAGAGCATAGTTTTCAAATGTTTAAATACAGAAAATGTAATTTTATTTCTAATCAAATAGAAACAAATTGGTCATTTCATGTGGACATATTTATCTAAAATCTTTTAATTATTGCTTGACTCTAAATAAATCTACAAAAATTTTATTCACACTAAATTTTGACATACGGCACACATGTTTTGGTCTATTAACTATAAAATATTGTGCTGACAGCTTGTATGTCTTTAGATGAATGTCCTCATACTGAGGAAAGAATGTCGGATAAACATTTTCTTTTTTCTCTTTAAATTTTGAACTAGAAAAATAAATTTCCATATTTTGGATTTCGAGTTAATTCTGTTGAAGAATACTTGATTCGCCTTTCTATTCTTACTTTGAATCAAAGTAAAGTTATTTTCTTCGTTAAATACAAAAAACTGAAATACCAGACTAGCCAACTTACAATGTAACTAATTATGTTTTCAACATTCAACATCAGACTTAACCACAGTGCTAATAGTTTAATGTTTAATATACCGCTAAATACACCAACAAGTCTCTACCAGGAACACATTGTGCTAGATACTTCCTCAGCATACACTATCTTACCCTAAATCTACCATATAAAATCGATTGTCAGTTACTTTTTATTACTCGGGAACTGTTTTAAAGTATATGAGGTATATATAACCATAAAAGAAGGTATCTGCTTCTTACTTTTCTGTAATGCAAATATCTTATAGCTAAGCGATTAAAACCCTTTCTTATGTTTCCTAATTAGTGCAACAGAGCTAGGTAACAGACACAATTTCTATTGTTGACAAAATTGCGAGGCATATAATGAAATTCTTTATATGGATACATTAACATCATTTTCTTTTTAGTTGCGAAGCGATATTTGCTTCGGTAATATTTCGTGAGATCAATTCAAAATTTACCGGTCTTGCAGTTATTTCATTTAGTTATTACAGTTTAAAAGTTGATATGATAAAACGAAAGTACCCCTAAGTTAATGCGTTGAACAATTTTTTGTATTGTTTTGACTTGAAATTATTGGAGATATTATTACATTTTATTTTTGCTAGATTCTGTAACAGAATATAATTCAATATAGCAACAAAATTTTTAAACCGTTAAATTATAGTTATGTCAACATTTAAAGTTAATAAAACTTCACTAAAACGCAAAATATGTGTATCTTTGATAAAATAATAGGAACGATTGTGTTTGAAGATTATATTTAAAGATTGATAATGATGAACGATTGTACTTAAAGAAAAGATTGAATAATATTTTTCCCAAATAATAAATTTAAATTAAGACTCGAATATAGATAGAAAAGAGATTTCAAAAGAACATTTTATTTCATAATAAAATTATCTTTTTTGATACAAAAAGATTATTTCTATATTGGTAAAATATTATTTGGCTGATACATTTTGTGATAAAATGTGATAAAATCAATCAATAAGCCTGGGAAATAAACTCTATTAATGGTAACCTGGAAAATACGTTTTTATTGAGTAATTATCTAAAATGGTGGAGTGTGTCAAAAGGCACATATAATGTGATACATTAAATGTAATAAAATGAAGCTGCTGGTATAGAAAGGTTATGTAATCATTTAAAATATTTATTTGAATTTAAGTAGAATATATTATGGCCTAGCTCATGTGGATTATTAAATTAAGTGATTTATTAATTGACAAGCTTTTCATCTTGATATGCTCATAAACTGTAATTAGGCTTTTTCAATAGTAAATGACGTACAATACAACCTCAATCTTTTATTTGATATTTAAATTAAAAGTTTTTTCCGAAGTATAACAAAAGTTTGGCCCAGAAGTCACAGACTACACTTTCAAAATTATTAAAATATTTGCATATTAACAAAAATATATTTAGTAACAAGTGAGATATAATACATATAGGACATATGAGATACATATTAATAAAATACAAATATATGTCTCTTTTCTCACTGTCTCTGATTCCTAAAATGTTCATCATGAGCATTGTTGACACAAGCTTCAATTCTGCAAGGAAGTGAATCCATAATGTCACTGCAAAGAATTTCACCAAATTTATCGAAGGCAAAACTAATGCATTGCTGTCGATGTTGCTTATTCTTATAAACATGTTCTCGTACAATTCCACAAACGCAATAGTCAATAGATGACTAGCCATTCAATCGAACCCCTTTTGTCAACCCAACGATTTGGGAATGTTTGATTTAATCTTTCTCTTACAAAGAGTGAATAATAGGGCGGTGCACCATCCTGTTGCCACCAAATGTCCTCTTGATGGTTGGAAAGCTGATAAACATGAGGTAAGGCAAACGTATTAAACATTTGCAAGTATATCTGGCCACTTACGCACAGTTGCGGGAAAAGTATGGACCAACTATAGATGAGGAACATATCCCGGCCCAGAAAATGACACTCGGGCTGTTGACTGCCTTTCCAAAAGTAAGATGGTGATTATCCTCACTTAAGTAAGTGCAGTTGTGATGATTTACTTGACAATTGATCTTAAAACAGTATTCATCAGTAAAATTTGCAAATATTTTACATATTTTAAAAGTGTAAAAGTGTGATCGGGGACTCCTGTATATCAAATAATTTATTAAATTTGCTATATATTACTAAAAAAGTGTTATTTTTTGCAAAGAAATTATTGAAATTACCGTAAAGACGAAATAGTAAACTAATTCCTAATTCAATTATTTAGAATAACCTGCCAAAAATTCTTTACAACAGGGAGTTGGATAAACTCACCATTATAAAAATTAATTTTGAGGCATGCGGTGGCGGGGAACAGTCCACTTCTACCTTCACGGCCAGCGAGACAATCGGTCTTATAGAAGGTGTCGGTATTGTTGAAAGGGTCATCACATCCGGGATTGGATCCGTTGATTGAATGACATTTGAAGCAGCTAACAGCAGTCACTGAAATGAATTACGAAGTAGTTCATATTGAAGGCCGATTGTAAGGGCCGACTAAAGCAATATTTAGAAAAAATCAATAGAATATATGTATGAAAGTATATTAAACACATTTACAAAAAAATGAACAATTAGGAAATAATTTAGGAACACTAGGAGCATTTGACATATTTAAAACAATTTAGTAATATTATTAATTATGAAATCTTTTAAAATTGTTTTTTGTAATTGTATGCTTTATGCAAAGGCAGGGCAAAATAAAATTATTTCAAAGATGAATAAAGATTTCTTGTAATTAGGATGAATTTATTTCATTTGATTTTTTATTTTGTATTTAGAATTTCAAACAACAAATACCGACTAATTTCATCAGAGAAAGATTGTGTTTATAATTGTAAAAAAAGTTTCACAACTAGCAAAGAACTCATGATCTAAATCACAACATTTTTCTATCATATAGAAATTATTATATAGAAAGTATGAATTCTGTTTTTTTATATTTAATTAATCATCGCATTATAATTAACATTTATTTATTAAATTTTAAAAATATATTTGAATTAATGAAATCATTTAATTACTTTACAATCCAGTTAGTTTTTTAGGTATATTCTTAATAATTAGCGGAGTGTTTGTTCTAAGATTCAATTAAAATGTATAATATTAGTTAGACAGCTTTAATAATCTATTATAATTAATATATGTGTTCAGTTTTTGAATAACTCAAAACGTTACAACATATAAGATGTTAAATATGATAGTCGAAATAATAAAAAAGTTAAAGTTATATTTCTTAATTATAAAACTTTCATAAATGAATCTTTATTGTTTAGCTTGAAATAATTTCATTAGTTATTATATATAGAATAAAAATTTACATAAAGATCTTATAGCTATAACATCTGCTGCCAATCAGAGATATAAACTTGTAATATATTATATAGAGAAGATATATTAGAGATATATTTTTCGTATAATGGAAGTTCGAAGTTAAAAATTTTGCATGATTACATTTTTATGAAAAGGGGTCTGGGCCTTCGGTCTTATTTTTTATCTTTAACTTGTTTTTTATTTAAGACCTTTTCGAATTCATTTCACTAAATAGACCGTAGAAGAGAGGCATACTTAGATATCTTCCTTGAGGACAATTTTGGTTTTAATCCGTTTGACAAATGTATACATATTGTATAATTAGATTAATTTATTTTTCGTCTGAGAAATATTCTTTCAATTTCATTGTTGTTTTTATGTTTCTGTCATGATAATTATAGCCGACTCAATCTATACTTCAAATTAGAATAAACATTTCAAAAATTAATCAATTATATTAAATATTTCACAATTGATTATTTCCATTTCTATTTTTTGAACGTTAAAATTAGTATCGAAACTATTTGTAATTTAATTTTTTAATTTAAACTACTAACTATTTAAAATAACTTCTTATCTTATAACTTTTGATATTTTTTTGGGGTGAGAGGGGGTGGGGTAATCAATTTCTTAAAATTAAATAATCGGTTGATTGTAGTAAACTGGGGATTACTTTTTCTTTTCATTGATTTGTTAGAAAAGTATGTCTAAATTATGGAAATTTATATGGTAAGTAAAGGATCAGGGGGGTGGTGTTGCCTATTATATGAAATAAATAATCAGTTGGTTCAAATAAACGGGGGGTTGCCTATTTTGGACACTAAATAAATAAATAGGGGGTTACGTTTATTTGGCACGCCAGAGTATTGTTAGATATATTGTTAGTTATATATTAATCAATTGTTATTATTTGATATTTGTATCTTATTTTATGGATTGAATTTTTTACTTAGTCTTAATTATGATTCTATTCATATGGAAATCATTTTCCATTAAAAAAATAATTATCGAAATTAATAAAATATTAATACTATAAGAAAGTTGGTTAAATCTTGCATTTATATTTTATTAATTTATAATCCAAATCATGAAAACAGTGTCAGCTTATATTAATTAATATAAGCTGACACTATTTTCATGATATGGATTATAAATTGCTCAGTAAAACATGTAGTATTTCTACAATTGTAACGACGTTATTCTAAATCACGAGTTTGCCTTCGCAAAATAATCACAAAAAAAGTTTTATTGGAAAAATAGTGAAAAACGATTAATGAATTTCTTATTGCATATATTGCTTAAATATCGTTTCAAGGGATTTTAATGATTATAAGAATTATTCAAATGTATATGAACTAAAACAACAGAATTGCGGGCTTTTTCAGTCTTCAAAATGAATCTATTAAGAATCAAATACTTTTTAAAATTCTTTAAATGTCTAATCTTACTTGTAAATTATTCGTATGAAACCATCTTTTATGAAGCCGTGATTTCATAAATAGGGTTTCACGAAGTATTTAATATATAATATATAAATAACTTTCAAAGAAAATTTAATTTTATTATATATAGATATAAAATTTACAATTTTTATTTAGCAATTTTCAACAGTGATAAAACTATATTTGACTAAGTTGATATCTTTTAATTATACAATTATAAATATATAAATAGCAAATACATTTTCAATACACCAAAAGTAAAATATGAGCAGCTTTGTAGTAAACTTACCGTTTTTAAAGAATATTGAGAAAATTATCCCAAAAGAAAGAAACTTAGAAAAAAATAGAACGTTTCGAAACATTTTTAATGTGAATAAAATTAAACAAATAAAATGTGAAACATTAGCGGCGTCTTCTCAATTGGAAAAATTGCCGTGCTGTCTTTATTTCCTTTCGTAATTGATTTATCTAGAAGTTTGTTTTTCTGTATCACGAACTACTTTTGAAGATGTAAAAAAATATTTCACTTTATAAGTAATATCAACCAATGAACAGAATGCTATCTTTACTTCGTTGGAATGATTAAATTGTATAGAAATGGATTCTGTGAAATGTGAGAATTTCTTAATCATTTCATTGGTTTATATAATTTGAATACATATTAATGCGAATTATATTTTTATGAAGTATATTTCGATGCAGAATAATATACCGAATAAGGTAAATTAAAAAACGTAATTATAAAGTGTAAGATGAAATGTTAATACTATAAACAACATTTACTTTTAAAAAACTGTGCGAGTTTTATAGGTTCTTATTATAATGTCGTTTTTATAGTTACATATTATATATACCTAACGTATTATACTTTTAGATATTAAAATAAATAAAAAAATAATAACTATATTTTCTCGTTTGTACACAGCTTTTATATGTCCTTATAATAAGATATTCATTATTTTCAAAATGTATAATTACATGTTACATAAAGTTTCGAGTTACATAATTACATTCCCTCATTTAGTAAGACATTATTAATTGATCAAAGTATAAAATATGGATTACTAAATTTTAGATTGCTCTCTTTATTTAATATATAGAAATATTGTTTTTTTAATGTAAATGAAATTAATTAAGTTTCTTATTTATATATTGCGTTTCAGTATTTTTTTCAAAATTAATATATAAATATTTAAACTTAAATACAGAGGTTAAACTATATAACTCTATAATGTATAATTTATAAAACAATACATTTTTATCATTATAAAAATCTATAATATTTATAAATTTCATCAGAGAAAAACCATACAGAATTCATGTTGAATACCAACCCATCCCACAGCTGTATCCCCCAAACCCAACGACATTTCAATTACTGTGTGAGTATATTTTCAAACAGAGGAAGTTTTAATCGTTTCTCGGATAAATGTTATAAGAGCTGTTTCAACAAATCTTCTTCTTCTTAATCTTGTTATGCCCCTAACGAAAAATTATGCTCAACACTTTCAAACATATAAGACCTATAGTGGCCTTGGCTATTACGTATAGTAAATATTGATTAATAATAATTTGACTAAATAATTGCACTAGATAATTGTTTATAACTACTATTACACTACAGTAATATTTATAACATAATGTACTAAATTAACATGTAGTGCGCATAAACATTTATAACATATATTCTAAATCAGTATTTAGTACATAAAATAGTACAATCCTTTAGTATACACATAAAAAATTCTACTTTTATTTTATTTAAGTTTATAGAAAGTGAAAGGATATCAGAAATGATTTAGTAGTATTAAAATATATTAAATGTGTGATTGTAACTGAATAAAACAGCGATTTACAAAAAAGCATATGTAGTTCATATAAAAATTATATATAGTACATATTTAGTACATCATATTAGGTTTGATTAATTTAATAGTTACATAATTTACATAGTTTGAATAATTACATAAAACAAAATCTTTAAATTCCATATGACAATAACATTTATCCATAATCATATATATTTTTTTTAATTAAATCATAACTTTTAAAAAATTACTTTGTACATGAAACGAAACGAATGACACATTATTAAGTGAAAAAAAATCAAAATACGCATCTATATAAATTCTTTGTTTGGAAATAATAGTTTGGTATTTGTATTGATGAGTTAAACATTCAGATATATAAGTATAATATTGTATAAATGATGGGAATATTTAATTTAATTCTTCCCTAATTAAGATTAATTCTTCCCTAAATAACTTAACGAACGATTTATATATTTGAATATTGAGATTTGTCAGGATGTAGATATAATGAATAAGTAATGACTTGTAATAAGTTAATATAAACTAATTGTCATATCCACAATCAAGAAAAAATATTACTAACATTTTTTCCAATAAGCAAATATTTAGTTTTGGCTTAGCAATAATCTAAAGTTATATTCACAATGCACTACATTATTTTGCTAATTTTGCTACCCACACACTAAATTTGTTAACAAAATGTATGCTATTAACTGTTGACCTTACAATGTTTAACCGATTACAATGTCAATTACCTGTTGACCTTACAATGTTTAACCGATTACAATGTCAATTACCTGTTGACCTTACAATGTTTAACCGATTACAATGTCAATTACCTGTTGACCTTACAATTCTTAACCAATTACAATGTCAATTACCTGCAGGGTTATCTAACTTGCCTACTTACCTCTCTCCTCGGGACTTTAATTATTTACATCATGGCTATAACAAAATATGAAAACCTATTGTAACTGAGTTATAAATCATGACATGTTGAAGGACCCAGATAGCACCCATACATGACTATTTTAGATCAAAGTGCGACTAACATATACTATCTGAAGAAAAAATCTAAGAAACTTATTATTACTATTAGAATAATCTTAGAATATAAACTCACTTAAATATAATAGGTACCTATAAATTACCGAATACAGGAGTACTTTATGTACGTAAATACTCAGTAATATAAACAATAAATACTCAAGAATAAACTCTCGAAATACTGACAAATTAAAGAATTTTATGTACTAGTAATAAATGCAAAAAATACACAAATTACGAAACAAGTTGAAGTGAAACACTGTAAACAATCCTTGATAAAATAGCTTTAATTCCATTAGATGACGGAATTGTCATGGCAAGACAGTCTGGCCACCCCGGGTTGAAATGGTTAATGCAGACAGCTTGGCGCCGGTTATCGAGATTATCTATTGTCCACTGAATAAACCCCAATTAGGGAGGCGAAGTTCCAACAACGAATCGATTATGATTTTGTGACCTAGCTGGTCGAAAGCTTTTGTAAAGTAGTATGCCAGTAAAACAACACTCCTTGCTTCTGGAGAGTCGAGAATAGTGGTGATGCTATCGTGGATGGCTATTAAGGCGAGAGTTGTTGACGATTTTGGGAGGCCACCAAATTGCTCATTGCCGAAGCCATTGATTAAACAGTTCTTCTTTATGCCAGAATTAAGAATAATGCGTTCGAAGAGCTTAGCATGGACCGGGAGCATTAATAAAGGGCAGAGTTCGTCTTTCTTTGGTGGGGATGTCTTAGGAACAAGTGTAATATAGCTTAATTTCCATGGGTCAGGGAATTTTCTTGCCCTAATATAGACGTGTTGTAAATGTGAGCAAGCGGACATGCAAGCAAGTAAGCACCACTACGATAGTATAGGAATTCCGTCCCATCCTGCTGTCTTAACAGGCGTTAATGACAGAAGAATTTCTTTGACTTCATGATTTTCGACTACAGGATTCCAGTCTGATTGTGATGAGTCACAGGTGGGTCTAGGTCAGTAAGTAAGTGGCGAATAGGGAATTCATTGACTCAACAGCGTCATTGGTTGAGGGAAACTGGGATAAGATATTGTCCATATTTGTCTTCTAAGTGTCTTTTGTTCCCGTTACGTTGTCATAAACATTACATAGTCCTTTAGTGCTAGTTGCTGCTTTCTTTACCCACGAAGACTTAGAACTTTTAATAAGTATTTTGATTTTACTGCTGAGGTGAGAGTAAAGCTGAAAATGTTGATCGCTGTAGGCCTAGTTCCACCTGTTCTTGAACTTATAATACGCTTTATTATTTTTAATTATTATTTATATAAGGTCTTTGACTACTGGAGTGATGAAAGGCTTGTCCTCTGAGGTCATGAAGACACTCAAGACCGGTATGCAAGCGCGAAACATACGTCAACATATCGTGGAAGAACTGTACTTTGGATTCGACAGAGTCATTGCTGTGGTATATAGGCTAGTCCAATTACATGATGAGCGTTTGACACGATGATGTATAAAGCCTATTATTATTATTATTATGACATGGTTTGAAGGAATTTATTGATGTGAGAAGTGTGAAGGTCAAAAACAAAAGTAGAACTTCTTTGAGTATTGGTAGGGACATTTAGAAACATAATTTGAACGATGTTTGGTAGTTGGGGTTGTAGTTGTCAGTATAGGGCTGTAAATTGGAGGACCGCGGCCAACAAGAACTTGAAAAGCGTGCGCATAACTCGATGGGATCACAGCTATATCTATAAACAACTACTGTTTTTTCAGAATAAATATTTATATTTTTAAAATTTCGTTTGATATTATATATATTGTAATCAAATTATAATATTGTTCAATTTACAGTTTTGTACAAATAGAAGATGTGTCTTTATTAAATTATTTGTTAAATTTTATATTGTATATTATTTTTTTATAAAAAAGGATCTATGCAGTTGGTATAGTTTTAATTATCAATTAGTAATAAAAACGTATTTTTTATTATTATCCATTATATGCCTTCGATCCATCCATGATTGTCTTTTTTCTTTACTTGAGAATATTTAACATTTTCATACATTTGAATTTACATCAGCCTTTTTAAGCTTTATAATTCATAAATAAATGATAACCATAAAGAGAGACCATTTGTTCATTTACTAAAAGTATCTTTTTTGAATTTTTTATTTGAATTATTTTTCTATATACAACAGCTATTAATAGGTATACGCATAGTTTCTTTATTTTAGAGTAGTAGATCCTAATATACACAAATATAAAATCAAATTTGTATCGTTAGAAAAATTTATGTTTAAATCTATAATATCAAGACATCGTGTTAATTAAATAAAATAATTAAACACACTTTGCAAATTTTTATTAAAAAATAATCAAAATTAAATTAATATGTTTGTCACAGAGGATTCGAAAACTACTAGAAAACATATGGATTTAAGACAACTATATTCAGATCTTTTCAAGACGTTATAATAATTGTAATATGCTTACCCCAACCTGTAAAAATCCAAATTTTGCGTGACGTCATTTTCGAACAGCCCTCAATAAAATAATTTTGTTTGTTTAGTTATACTATTTAAATTAACAGAATGTCCTTGATATAAACAGCGGCTTTATTAAATTGTATTCATTTGCATTTTTATTAAGAAAATTTTAGCCGTTAAAGACATTTAGCACAATTTATTCTTTGAATATTAAACTTAATCGAAATTAATCATGGGAAGTTTGGAGGTTATGGTGCTTAGCGCCACAAATCTGCCTAATGTGGAAACGTTTAGCAAGAGTGATCCATATGCACTTGTTGAGTACCAAGGTAATTAACTATTTTCAATTAATTTTGAAAGATTAACATACTGTTTATTTAAGTTTATTGGAGTTTTTAATAACAATATAATCTTTTCAATGAAATAACCATTTATTTTTTTTCATAAGTGTGAGTTAATTTTTAATTTATATATTCTTACAATATATTAATATGGAAATTTAATTATTTCTAGCATCTAGTTAATAATTTTATTTATTATTTTATTTTTGTTACTAAAATAATACTCATTTATTTTTATGTTTATTAGTATTAAAACAAATTGTATATATTTTATTATTTAAAATATGTTACTTCTAAAACAGAAACCATATATTTTTAATATCTATTAAATTATTATAATACATAACATTATTTTCTTCCATAACTTATATTTATACTAATTTTCAGCTTACTATTTTTTATCTTAACTAGCTTACTTTAACAAATGTATTACTTATATAATTTTAATAAACATGTTTTTTATACAGTAAATTCTGTTATATTCATACATTAAAAAACATAAATAAGTCAACTACTTGTTTTACATACAGAGCAATAGAAAAATTAGTATATTTTTCAGGCATACAAAATAAAAACACATAAAATTAGTAAATATATAAAAAAATTATATTTAAGTATAGAGTAATCAAACTTGTATAATTTATTAATTAATTAATTTCAATATAGGTATTAAATTATTACAATGGACTTTCTCATGTAGTAGTCAATATAATTTATTAATTATAGTCTTATACTGTATTTAAGGACCAATTGTTTTTTTTTAAATAAAAATGCTGAATGACTAATAAATAATACATATTTTTGGTTTATTTTTTTTCATAGCAATAGAAATCTCTATCATATTTATATTATATATTTATTCAAAAAATGTTTGATCTTAAGACAGATATTTAACACAAATATTAAATAATTTAAATAGGATTAACCTTATGATTTAAGACTACAAATGAAAAACAATTACATGAAAAGATGTGAAAAAAATAAGGAAAGCATATAACATAATTTGTTATATAGGCATTAAAATATGGCATTGTGGATATGTGTAAGATAATGCATGAGTAATAGATTATGTAATACAGTGTCAGTGTAAATATAATAAAAATAGCTGTATAGCACTGAAAAATTGTGTTACATTATTGGCTTGAGTATACATGTTGGATACACATTTATAAACTATATGAATTATAATATTCATTATATTAGATAAAGTGCTACTATATAACTTAGGGTCATCCATAAAGTATATATGCTTTGGGGGAGGGAGAGAGAGAGAGAGGGTCTGTCTAAAAGCATGCATGGGCATAAAGAGAAGGAGGGAGGGAGTTTTTTTAAAGTGTATATACACTTTTAAAAAACTATTTACACTGATATTTATACAGTAGGTATATTCCCTTAATATACTTATAGTTTTAATTAAATTGTAATAATATATTAATAATAATTTTAAGATTCCTTATCTCAAAACAATAACTATTTATCATTTAATACATTTTTTTATGTATATGTATTAGATATAAAACTTCTTTCATAGATTAATATTAATCATACACAGATAAAATAGATTTCTATGATTTCCCTCACAAGCAATATTTTTGATAGTATGTATGGGAGGGAGGGAGGGTTAACAAAAAAAGATACAAAAACATAGTGGAATGGAGGGGAAAAATGGTAAAATCAAGGCATATGTACTTTATGGATTGCCCCTTATAACAATCATTTTGCTATTTTGAATACATTATATATAAATATATATATATATGCATTTCCATAATAAATTTTAATTATTTTTTCATCTAAATACATTTTATTATCATTTCTAATTATCTTTTTGTGCATTGATAGCATTATAACACATACAAATATAAATAAATAAATAAAATTCCATTTGTGTCAATTGATGAAATCCATGCTTATATATATACAAAAATAGCCACACTTCTAGAGTTAAATATTATCAATTAGAAATTAAAACTTAAAAAATGATTTTTATTTTTCCTTTATACAAAAATTGAATAAATAATTTATTTATAAGCCAAACTTTTTAAAAATTACTCTAAAACCAATGAAATTTTCCAAAATATAATATTTAATTTTACTATTTTTAGCCCAAAATTTAATATATAATTTCTGTAAATTGTAATTAAAAATATTCATAAAATTATATTTTATTCATTAAATTATATAATTTAATTATGTTTAACTTTTAAAAAAAAGATTTTTTTGACATTTAGCAATAATAATAAATATTGGAATACTACATTATTTTATTATATTAATAAACATGTTATAATCATTTTCAGTAAACAGATAAATACACTTTTTGAAAACTTGTAACAATTTTTTTCTATTTATATAACATTTAAAAAAATTATTTTAATTTGGCCATTCATTGATTGTCATTGGTAAATTATATATATATTTTAATTAAAACATTAAAAAAAATTATATATATATATATGTAATCTAGTTTATTAGACTGGCATAAATTAAATTATTTATCTATAAATATCATTACGCACATAAAATTAGTTATTTAACTAAATAAACAATTATAATAATAAACATTATCATATACACTAATTTTATTTTCTCTTGCATTTCCAACCTTTTCAATTATTACAGTTATTTTTCAGTCCACCTAAATATTTAATATATATATATTTATATTAAAAAACACAATATTTGTAATAATTTAAACAAAACAATTATTAACAATTATTAGGATATTCTATTGATTAATTTTTGGACCATTATTTAAATATTGTATCTTATAGTAGTTATTAACTCAATACTATTATATTAAAACATGATAGCTAGCTTTTATAAATTTTATTAACATTTGTTATTATATATCTGGATTTTTTCTCTCAAAACAATAATTTAAAACTTTTATTTTTACATTTAAAATTAATTATTCACAAAGTCTTTATATGATCTGTCTAACTTTAATCTTCATTTGCCAACATTTTGAAAATGTTAAATATGATAGTTTGTATTTCAGGCATCAATATATCCTTTGAATCCTCCTTGTAATTTTATCCTATACTCATTTTTATTTATTTATGTCAATTTTCTAATTTAAAATGTTTTACAATAATATATATATCAGTTCATTCAAAAAATCAAACTTTTTTGACATACTATTAACAATCTGTTCTTTCTATTTTTAAATTTAGTATTGATTATTTTCAATATTATGATATACATGTATTAAAACTATGTTATATTTATATGATTGACCCTTAAAAATACCTTGAATACCCTTGAATTTTAAATTGGAAAAACTTGGGAAGCTTACTTATATTTTCAATAAATAATATTCATAATAAGAATTTGTTCGCGAAAATATTCATATTCTTGTGTATAGCATTATATAATATTTTTTAGAAAATTCATCGAATGTGATTGAGATTTTTCAAATAAAAGAATTTTACACTATTTCATTAGTAAATTTTATATTTATGTTCCTAGAGCTTGGAAGAGATAAAATGTTAATATAATAAAGATTTAACAAATGTGAAGGCTCTTTGATATTTGGGTAATATATAATTATCTCTCAAAATAAATATTTTTAAATAATTAGATTAATTTTTGCTAGTAAGTAAATAGTTAAATACTATTATTTAACTATTTACTCTTATGTTAAAAAATTAATGTGTAATTTGGATTATCATTGTATATAATCATAACTGTTGAAATCTTTTTTGTATTGAATCCATCTCTTTGTTTGCCTTCTGTGAGAAGTGATTTGGGATTGCTTATACTCCATGCATCTTTATTTTGATTTTTTATAACATTTTAAAATTAAAATAATCAGTTGAAATCACATTTTAAACTATTCGTTTTATTGAAATTTTTTAATGGATCTTTATTTATTTGAATATTATATTTTTTGTTGATTTTATATAGAATTATAATATTTAATTACAGTTATATTAATTTATTCTAAATGTTATTGCAGTATGCTTTTCTTAGTATTTTTAGCTCTATTTTATGTTTTAACTTTTGTAAAGCTATCTTGTAAACACTATTGAAACGTGTTTAAATTAATATATACGAATAATTTCCTTGTTGATTGCTTTATTTATAAAATAATTGACATTTTACTGACAGGCATGAAAAGAAAAACCAAAACAATTGAAAGTGAACTCAACCCAGTCTGGAACGAAGTTAGTAAAACTTTTTTTGTTTAGAATATACTTTTATTATATTTTAAATTAAATAATTCCTATTAACCAAGTGCGTCGATATTTTCTAATCACTTCTGTTAATTAATTAATTAAAGGCCGTCTTTGTAATATTGGGATTGTGGTTTGTTAGACACAGAATTTTATTTCTTAAAACATTGGTAAAATACTTTACAATTAATAAATAACACACTATAAACATGTGAATTAGGTCTACTTATATTATTTGTCCTTAAAAAGGAAACTACTTTAGCCTTAGCCAACTCCTTCTATACACCCTAACTATAAAGCTTAGCAGACATGTCTATGCCAAACTGTTTGTCTGTAAAAATATCAGTTAGCACAGGATATGACCCTATAGATCTATAATCAATTCTGTACTAGATAAATTATGTACTGCATATTCCAGAGAACGTAGGTATCTATGAAAAGAAAAATCTAGGAAACAACGATCTCTGCTCGTTCCCTACCCTGTCACAGCAGTTCAGAATACTTGCCTCGTGCATTTTATTTCATTCGTGAAATCCTAAATAATATTAGATTCATTTTAATTCAAACGTCGTGGAGGTACGAACGTACACACACTATGACAGTTGTGCAGTAGCTCAGTTCTCTGATTGTCTTTCTATTATATGTTGTGGTGCAATATGGTTCTTTTTATAGCTCTGTTGATGTGGGGGGGGGGGTTGAGATTGTAAAAGTTGTGTGATGCTAACTTAATCAATGAATGCATCTCTGCACTATTTCATGACATCCTACACATTACTCATTGTGTTATAAAACCATGCGATACAAAATTAATCTAAATTTTCAATCTTGAAAAAATTCGAAGGTAAATGGAAAAGTTGCAACTATACAGCGAAGTATAAAAATATTCATTTTTATTTTGTCTTTCTGCGTTAGCCTTTATTGTTTCCATAAGTTTATTTGAAAATGTTGATTTTGGTAAAACAGGGGAACTCTTTAGACATTATAGTTCTAATAACACAGGAAGTAAGTTTTGATCACGACAGTCGTCTCACTCAAATTAACAACATTTAATAAATCTATTAAACGCATACAAATCAATCAATATTTAACACATTAATCAATAATAATAATTTTAAAGTGATTCGAAAGTTAAATCGACCTTGTATCAATCCTATAATTGTTAAGGAGAAAAAATAAATAGTTTTACAATTCAGACAAATTTGGTTAAACAAATTAGTTTCATGAATATTTACCGAAATAAGGATTTAAAAAATAGAAGTTTAGTTTTTGAGGTTTGAAAAAATATACTTTGAAATGCAAAAAAGATCAGTAGAATACACCGTCTTCACTGTTTGAAGGTGTTCACGTATTCATCACAGGATTATAGTTTTAATAAACCTACGTAGTCTTTAATTAGATTCAGTTTGTCTTCTATTATGCTGAGATTAATCAAAATTAGCAATAACTCACACATTCGCATGTCTCTCTTCGTACCACATACTTCTTCTTTGTCAAATTAACAATATCGATTATTAATAAAACTTCAACATATTATGAAACATGTCTACATATAAAATAAAATAAAATATACTATATACCCTCCTTAGAAATTGTAATTTATTACATTTTTGGATCTCATAGTTATATATATTAGAATACTAAATGAAAACTAACAGAATTTTGATTATTTTAAAAAAACGACAAAAGAATAAAAAATATAAAAAAAGACTATCTCTCTAGAAATAAATATCTTTCTATACTTTGTGTGTTTGGAATGTTTATTTAAACCTTTTTCGTTTGTTTTTATTCACATTTTCTCAAATTGAAATTCCCTTTATTAGAAACTTGAATTCGACATTGGCACACAAGCCGTTTTGGCGTCAGACAGTCTTTTAGTACAAGTGAAAGATTATGAAAAAATCGGTGTGGACAGGTAAATCTAAAGATTATATTGATTAATAATATATTCTAAATTTAATGTATAGTATATTAATTTAATATTTTAATCAGAATATTTTAATTTGTGAATACATTATGACCGTAAGTGTAACACAAAATACAAAATGTAATTATCTGTTTCTCTGGTGTATGCAATCACCTTGTACGGCAAACTTCTAAAATGTGTAGATTATAAAAGCACACGAAATACAGTGCTTTTTGGACATCGAGATGCAATTAAATGCGATTCATTATCAACTAGACAATAAAATGTTTTCAGAAATAAACAAAATCACCGTATGTAATCAGCTCGCCTTAACATTTACTATTTGAGAAAACCGAAACGATGAAGACACTGTTGCTATAGGTGATCTAACATTGTCATCGTAAGGATAATAGATGATATACGTATTCTCTTAATGCGAAGTACTAATATGCATGATTGAATTATATATTCGAAGCTTATTTGTACTCAGTCAAGTAGAAAGATATAATTAAAGTATTGTCAAGATGGACACTCGTGGATTACACAAAATAAAAATGTCAAATCAATTTTATGAAATGAATACTTTTGATTGAGTAAGAAAGATGTTTTCTTCCTTGAATTATATCTGGACATTTTCTAAATATCTTTGACAAAGTAAACCAAAGAATTCTAAATTTCAGAAGTGTCTCAAATGTGATTTCTTCATTCCATTTTTCTTGCTAAGCTGTCGTTGAATTGGGCCATATTCTTCGATAAAGTTTTCACTGAATAAACCAGTGGGCTAAATTTTACAGAGGACAAGCTGCATTGTAATCCGGCAATAAGTCCCTCTCCACTGTTGACTTAGCTCTGAATATCCAACCAGCTGGGGATCGCTCATTTCAAGTGCTACTTATGTTGCATGTGATCCCCACAACTGGTTTCGCATTTCATTATTGTTTTATTTATAGTTTAACGACGTAAGCATAAAACAAAAAAATTAATTTTAATTCTCTCTGTGTCATTCTGGTGTATATTCCTGATCCTTTCCATGGTTACGTATTTCTTACTATGAGTTAGTCGCATTTTTCAATCCATTATTGATTTTTGAAATGATTGATTTTTTCCTCAAGTACAAAAAAAGAAGAGCTGTTCTAAAAATTAATTTTATTTTTGTAGCTCGGGGGAGAGTATGGGTGCACTCAAATACACTAAATTTTGACGAAAAACTGTTTGCGGTTGCATGCCACATGTTTCCTTTGACAAAACAAACACTATTTTATTCTTAATAATATAATGGTCAACCATATATTGATTATTAAGAATGTTTGTGTCATTTTTACAGGAAGTTGCTCTTAATTTTACTTAATACCTTGTCTGTTAAATCAAAAGAAGTGTATTGCTAAGGATCTGCTTTGAATGCAGTCAATGCACGCAAAAAATGGGTGTCTACTTGCAAGTAGTAGGCTTTGAAGGGCTGTATAAATATCACAAACGGTTGTGTTTCTAGGTTTATTTACAAGTAATAATGTTAAACTTTCTTACAGATTGCTCGGGCAAGCTGATGTCGCCCTCAAAGATGTTACTAAAGGTCGAAACGAAATGGAAATCAACATAAATCTCACTGACGCCAATAAAAGACCAAATACTGTAAGATCGAATTCTGTTTTCCGATTTGGTGAATACCCGCTTTCTAGTGTTGATGTTGAAATTATAAATATATTCGTACATTTTAAAAATCGAAAGAGTGCGTCTCTGTAAAAATAATTTCATACAAATTTATTTCGACAGACACTATATTTACGATAGTAAAATAAATTATATTTAATTAAAGAAATTTTATTCTATATTTTGTAATTGCTTTAATTAACTTATTTTTATAAACAGTACCTCAGCGTTCATACAGATCCTTCAGAGTCTTAAAAAGTCTTTAATTTTATGAAATTTGAAAAAAAATACTCTTTAGAAGTCTATAAATATAAATTTGACTAATAATACCTACATTTTTAAAATGCGGATACACAAAATTTGTGTTTTTAATCGTTACTTTTGGCTTTAATCCAATAATTTAATTTATATACCTAATTCTGTTCAATTTAAAGAAACATCAGGTATTCAGTTTGGTTATTTCTGCTTGATTGGCAGCATTGTACATGTGTAGATATTATACAAATTGATTTGTGTGATTATATGTGATATATAAATAATGCTTACTGCTTTTGCTTTAGAAAATTTTGTAGTTCTTTATAGACAAATTTTTTGAATATATGAATTTTATATATTATTAAATATATAATTGTTACATTTAGGAACTATTGAAGAAGTAAAAATTGAAAACTTCAATTCTTAAATGCTCAAAGCATGAATTGTAAATCAATTAATAGTTTTTTTGTAATCCAAATGTTTACTCCAACATAATAATAATATTAGTTTTGTCTGTTGAATCCGAAATATGTCCATTCTACTCAATGAACACATGCTAAAAAGGACTTATGTATTTCCTTTTAGAAAATTACTTCAATACTTCATTTTTCATTTAAAATGCCAAAAGAAATTTGTTTTGGAAAGAAGGAGTTTAGAGACTGGTTGGAATGTGACATTGGGCTATTGTAACAGCTCCAGAAAAACAATAGACATTGGATCAATGGGTGAAGCAGCAGTACAGTACCATAGCAAAACATAGTCCCGTATTTCAAACCATTAAGCCATTATGATGACAAGGACAAAAAATCTACGATTGACAAGTTTTCTAAAAGAAAATGGTATAATACCTAATCAACCACAAATGAAAGATATTTTGGAATTTGAAAATTATTCCTGGTCTTTTCTAGCGCATCAATCTGCATTCTCCAAATATCAGCAGTACTTAAAGTCAAAACAGCAAGGCGTGAAGTGAAAGGCTATGGATCAGTGTGAAATTCAATTAGGTCAATTGAAAACAAAGAAACATCACATTGAAGATCAAAAAGCATCTTTGCTGATGGAGTCTAACAAGTGGCTGATGAAGCCGATGTGCTGATAAACATCTTATTGTAAAAAGTAATGCACTGAGAAGGTCTGCTAAAGAAACGAACGAACTTATTGAACAATTGAACAAAAACATTAAAATAAAAAAAGAGATAATTCTCCTTATTTTATTGTTACCTGTTGTTAGTTAATATTATGCCCAGTTGAAGAGGGAAATATTCTTTCTATAATATATTCACAGTTGTTTGTATTTTCATAGTTTGGGATTATAAAAGTCTTTATATTTTGACATTGTGGCTCTGTACGAACCTTGGTAGCTATAATTTGAACTTTCGATAGAAATTTATATATTTCCAATTTCTTAAATCTATCATTTGATTATTATTTGTACAATATCTACGGTTTTTTCCTTTTATTTTAAAGCTTTCCTAAAATTTGAATAGATATTTTAGTTTTCATCGAATTTTAGAATTTATTTATTGTTTAACTCCATATATATTGTAATACTGGCTTTGTATAACACAATTAAACGTCTACCATACTCAATAACTTACTCTCTCTCTCAGAAGATTTCTATAGCATCCTTCATCTTCTTCTGTCATTACAGGCCACAATCAATCTGCGGATCACATACAAAGCGCCTAAAGGGGGTGCTGCTGGTGGTGGATGTAAGTCTTTTAGAAGAGAATTACTTACAGTTATTTCATTAGTCAACCATTAGTCATTACAGTCGTCAAGGGTTTTATATTATAACCAATGGAAAGACTTTCACCAATTCTATAGTCACTCTAAATATAGCATCAAAGAAAACAAAAGGATTTAAATAATAATCATTAAAATGTATTTATTTAAAATTTCTCTTAACTATAAAATTTATTTTGTTTCACATAAACTTTAATTGACATTTTTACAAAATCCACATTATTGGGCCTTTCGATACGAACTTGTTCAGCAAAAATTTATTATTAAATTCACACTGCACATTGATAGATTCAATTAATAAATATTTTAGATGCATTTTAATTGTTATTATCTGAAGATTATCATAAATAGGATTTCACCCTAAGGGATTTTTAAAATGTTTGACATTTCGAAACACCTTTGATTGTTACATGAAAAATGTATTTTAATTTTTTTGTTTAAAAATACGTCATATAATAATATTATGCTTTATTACAGGGTATATAGTGAAATGAAATACATTTGACATCATCTTTTATAATTTCATCGAAATATCAGAAACCGAATTAAAAATTGTGCAATGTGCAACATTCATCGATTTAATCCAGTGTCAACATTCAATAATATAGTCTCTGAGGAAACTCAAATGTTTTGGCTTATGGTGACGGATTTTATCTTTACCTTATAATCTGAACTTTGGTCAAATCATATAACCAAACGATTTTTATAACTGAATTTTAAATTTATGTATTAATCGGAAAAAAATTCTATGACCTGTGAACTTTTTTAATTTTACTAAGCTTATACACAACTTTAAATAAATCAAAAATCTAGATCTTCTTTCCCATTCGGTTGTTAGTGTCGACCGCATTTGAGGTGAACAGGAGGTGCTATTAAAATTGTGTACTTATAATCTTTAAAATATATGAATAATTATGCTATTGTACACGCAGCATGGTAAGCATTATAAGTGACTTCATTTCATTCTTTCATTATGAACACTATTTTTAACCAATTTCAAAGAATAATTTCGCAGCTTTACGTATTAAACAAAGACCAATTATATTTTCTGTAATGACTATAGTTCAGATTTTGAATTCATCGATCGATTGTATATTTACAGATTAGACTAGATTCTTTCACTTTGTCAAAACAATTATAGTGACAAATTAGTTCGACAATTTCTATAATTTGATATCAATATAATCAATATAATGCACAACTTTTCAGCTGAAGTTGATTATTCGAAACAGGATTGTAAGTTTTGACTGTTGGTTGCCCTTGATTGGATTATGTAGCTTTCCACTTAATTTTAATGTTTGGTTAACATCTATTAAACAAGTTCACAATATAATATTTCTACAGACTTGATACAGACAACTGATTACATAAAAACGATAAATTTTCATGAAACAGTTAACCTTTATTGTTGAGTTTATTTCAATTTTTATAATTAGTAGTTTAAGGTTAAAAAGAAAATAATTAAAAGTTTATTCGTATTGTATCATTTGTAAAAAGTATTTTTATACAAAAACAATGACCGCCTTTCATTTTACTATTTCAATAATTCAGAGAGATATTCTCTCAATATGTAATAAATTTTCGATATCTATATTTCATTCATTTGTCTGTATTTTGTCTATCTAACCATAACCCTAATTCTTACTCTAATTTATAATAATTGGACCATAATTAACACTTAGTGCTTGCAAAATGTACTACACAATTATTTATTTAACTACTGATTGTGTTTTTTTATATTAATGCTTTTACATTAATAACAATCATTGCACACTATTTTCTTAAAACATTTGTTTTGTTTTAAAACTTCATAATATTTATAAATAATTATAAATAAATAAGCAAAAATAATAATTGCTACTTTGTTACTTCAAGAAATGTATTACAAACTTTCGGTCTTTCGAATTAGTTCATGTTTTGATATTGAATGGCAATTACAGCATTTTGGTAAACCTTGAATTCTACACACCCATTCCCAAGAACATCTGAATTTTCTATCATAGACCGAAAAATCAGCGAAGCTTCTTGAATACTCAAAAAACAGGAACAAGGGTCGAAATGCTTTGGAAAATATCCGTTTTCATCCGATTCAATACGATTTATCTATGGTTTTATTATCTATAACCCATTGACATTTATTAGCTAATCATTAATTCGTAATTTTATTATTAATTTTGAAATTAAATAGTTTATAAATAGTAATTGTATTATTGGTTATAAGATTATGGAGAAAGTACGAAACAATTTAATACTATTCTTGAAGTTTTTATTAGACTATTATTAATTTTTACATATTTTTCCATTTTCTTAAAATATCATGTGTAGACTGTATAAAATATACTACTAAATGCTTTAGCAAGTAATACAACAACCACACAATTTTCCGCTTTTTATCTGTCAATCTGCATTATTTACTTTATCTAACGATCGGCATGTCACAGATTGATCCTAATTGTTAAACTGGTTAACTTATTAGTATGCGACCTTCAGATATAATATATAAATACACTATATCCCAGTTTAGATTTGAGAGTTCTCAACAAGATACTGAGATCTGTAAATGCCCAATGTCCTGACCCACCAAAAGTTAAAACAGATACTTTTATTAATAACAAAATACTATTTATCACCAACGTCGACTCATAAATCTATTTAACTTCTTCACGCCTATACCGTAAGATTTCCAATAATTTATTACTTTTCTATTGTGTAAGTACACACTGCACCCATATCAACTGAGCTAATTATAACAAAGTTATGTCTCGTACCCCCGTACAATGAGCGCCATGCGTGTGCGGGGTATGGCAAGTACGCGCCCACAAACAGGAGCGCAAAACACAATTAGTTTAAGAAAGTAATTAAAGCAAGCTGTGCTACACTCAGGTTACCCATTGATCGATCATGTGTTTGTAGGGAAATAGTTCGCATTCGCTAAAAAAGGACTAAACCCATTTCTCACTGATCATTCTTTGAAGTGGTTGCTTCACGAAGCGTTGTGTTCCTTTGTTGCTCTTGTGCTGGAACGTGATTCTATCAAGTGACATCTAAGTGACCACATGTATGTTCGCACCTAATCCTTGACTTCTAAGACACGTTCTAATTCTGCCTTTCTTTAATGGAAGAGAATTCCGATAAGAAATTTTTGATTAGCGAAGAAAAACCTTTTGAAAAGGATGTCATAGTGAAGGAAAAAGTAGAAAATACCTCTAAATCCGAGGACCCTGTTCCTCAACGTAAGTCCACATATTCTTCTTTCATATAATTACAGATGTTAAAGTTGTTATCTATTAAACTCGGTTAAGAGGAAGAAAATTCAATACAGAAGTACCTATAGTTCCATTTGTATATTAATTGTTAAAACCACAGGAATACTCATCTACAAGTCAGTCCTTAGTTACATATCTAATTTTAACCGTCAATAATTTTTTGTACTACACTCTATCCGTAAATTTACGTCTCAAAGCAAGGGATGTTATTCATTAAAGTTTTAAATGTTTCTATTCGTTTGAAATAGTGCTTCTACTGTAATAATAATATGTGAATCGAAAAAATAGAATATTTTGCATATATTAGAACAATACCTGCTATTCTACCAACGAGTTCATATCCTAAGTTTTATTGTTTACTATTTATAGTTAAAACAGGAAATACCTTTTCTTCTTCAAACTAAAGAAAAATCATTTTCAGAAAAGTGCAAGTGTGAATGGTACTTCAAGTAGTAAAACATGAGGTTAGCATAACTCAACAGATGTTACCAGATCAGTTAACTAAATCGATGCATATACTAACTATACCTCCCTATGTATAAACGCAAATAAAAACATGCAGTGAAATATTTATTTAATATGTATTGTTTCGTTAAAATGAAATGTGACATAATTAAACTTGTACATTATATAAATAACACAAGAAAAATGCCTTTAGATAACAATCCACAGGACACCATATACTTGAGATCCATTTTTAAAATTAAAAATAAAGTTTCTTTTTTAGAGAAATCCTGTAATAAAAATATAAAATTTAAAAAAAATAATATTTTTTGAAAAAGTTAAACATAACATTTTATTACACAAAGCATGACAAAAAACATTCTTAAAATAGGAAAAAATATAAATCCACGATTAAAAATAATATTCCGAGAGCCTCTTCATCTGTACTTTTCCCGTTTTGTAGCTTCATCAGCTCTCTTACAAGATGACGATATGGATGATGGAGAAGACGGAGATGAAGATTTTGGAGGCCAGGACGGGGCTGGAGCTAGCGACCGCCGAAAGCGAAGGAAGATAACCAAGGGTGCCAGTCGAAAGGTCAGAGGAAAGTACTCAACAAAGCCGCAGGACTTTCAGGTAATTCCTCTATCGATTTTTTCTTAACACTGTATAATCCATTATTCTACTTATTAATTACCTGATATATTGTACTTATTAAATGCCTGGTATACATATTAATTGACTGGGGTACTTATTAATTTCCTAATATATACTTATTAAGTTCTTGGTATACATATCAATTGACTGGTATACTTATTAATTTCTGGTATACTTATTAATTTTCTGGTATACTTATTAAGTGCCTGGTATACATAGATTCGAGTTAAAGTTGTGGAAGCCCGCCAGCTACAGGGGGCCAACATTTCCCCCGTATGTCGGGTTACCTGCTTCAATCAGGTCAAACAATCGCGGGTTAAGAAGTCCACAAACTCACCCTTCTGGGGCGACATGTTCTTCTTCAACTTTCACAATTCTCCCAGTGAACTGTTCGATGAGTTTCTCACCTTCAGTGTCTTTAATTCACGCCGGTTGCGTTCGGACGCGCTGATCGGGTCCTTTAAAATGGACGTTGGGATGGTGTTTGAAGAAGCGGGACACGCTATTATCAATAAATGGCTTCTGTTGTGTGACCCGGACGATCCTATGGCCGGTGCCAAAGGTTACCTAAAAATTAGCGCTGTTGTTTTGGGCCCTGGAGATGAAGCGCCGGTGAGTCATTAGCTTTATTGATAAGAGTGACGTGGACGAAGACTATTGCTTAAAATTATTTATCATATTTTTTTTAGAGTTTCAAAACTGTTGAAGAAGAAGATGACGATATAGAATCGTAGGTTCAAAATATTTTATAAAACAACAGACTAAATTTTAAAACACTTGTGCACTCCAGCCTAAATTCTCCTACGTAACGGATGTTTTCCAGTCACAAAGATAATTTTAGAATACGACAGTAATCACTAAAATGTTGATAAAAGGTTCAACTCATAAAACTATTTTTTTAAGTTATATATAGAAAAATTAAGAAACTTCGTATGATATTTGTACACTTATTTATTTTGATACGCTAGTATTATTATTTTTTAGCACGGATCACCATAATTTTTTAGAATAGATAGAAAATACCCCAACAATAAAAGTCACTTAGCAAACTAAGAAATCAATGATAATTTTCTGTTTAACAAAAATCAAAATTCGTGAGACCGGGATGGAGTGCACAACTGTTATATATTATTTGATAGCAAGTTGTTGGAGATGAATTCTTCACACGACGAATACCATCCTCGTCGGACAGATTGCGTTCCTGATTAAATAACGCAATTCGGCGGGTGCCGCAATTTTTCGGCACAGCCCGACGGATTGCTTTCTTCAAACATTTACCCACACATTTACTAATGAACGTTTACACATTTACACAATCCGTCAAACGAGGACGGTATTCGTCGGGTAAACGCAATTCGTCGCCGATAAAGCAACAGTTGAACATATTCTCATTATTATAATCTTTTGAACTCCTATAGCAATCTTCTCCGGCCAGCTGGTGTACAACTTCGCCCTGCAACTTTTATTTTACGCTTGTACAAAGCCGAAGATCTTCCTAAGAGTAAGAATTCTATCGGAGAGACATTGGTATCATTCTGTATACTTATGTTTCCTTTTATTTCATGTCCTAGTGGACTCCGAGGTGCTACAAGGTGTCAAAAAGATTTTTACAAACGCGGAACCAAAAGAACTTGTGGATCCTTACGCTGTATTCCATTTTGCTGGAACCGAAGTGAGTTTTCAGATAAATATTTCAATCTTTTCTTTTCTCTTCTTTTCTCAAAGTTCTTTTATTTTCTCAATAAAGGTGAAATCCTCAATAAAATATAACAAAGACTGTCCAGAATGGTTCGAAGAAATGAAAATTGGACTTCAGGTTGGTATATAGTTCACACATTTAAATTTTACCAAAAGCTCAAACTGTGACAAAATTATATTTCCTTCATAGATATAAGAATTCCAAATTCGAGTACAATTTGAAATTAATATGTTTATTGTCTATAAAGGTTATTGAATTTATGTTAAAACAACTGTAAAATTTATCTTTCTGCTTAACTGGAATTGAGTACTTAAACTGTTTTGAGATATCGATCCGTCTAAATTATATTCGTGTTTCAGTTCCCCTCTATGTGCAACAGAGTCCGTATTCAACTATTTGATTGGTAAGTTTACAATTTAATCAGTTACATTTAGGTTAGTTGTATATTTTTCATCACATTTTAATGTTTAATTAATTTTAGTTTATGATTATAGTGAGTTATCCATTCTAACCTTTAAAGGGACCGTTTGACAGATGACGATATCATTGCAACAGATAGTTTCGAAATCTCTAATATTAGCTCATCTGCAGGAGCTCTAGGTTAGTAATCGATACACTAAGACGAGTTATGCCCTTTAAGATGTCTGAACCAATGAATTATTGTAAACTTATTGATTTATACACTGACCTCTTATGTTTTTCTGTATGTCTGTATTTTCTGGGAAATCCGGTTCGGGTTCTGCTTTTGACTTTCAGGATTTACCATGATATTTTCTCTATTTCATGAATAAATCATAATTATTATATTATAATAAATTAAATTAAATTGAAATCGCTATATACTCATTTTCTGTGGACGTAAAAATTAAACCAATAATATTCATTGCTACTGTGACGTATTCTCAAATATTAACCGGCTATCTAGATTAGTAGTTTAACTATCAGTATACAAAAAAAATATTATCACAACCAGATTATATAATTTGGCTCTTCTGCAATGTAAATATTCCTTTTGTATTTTTAAAAAGTTAATACAAGACATTTAGAATTCTAACCAAAGTAATGATCCCACTATTTCTTTTCTACCAACTTGGTGTTATGGGTAACTTTCTTATTATAGTACCTAACAATCCCTTTCTTAACATATTAAGACAATTCGCACGTTTTATGATATTATTTCAAACTTTATTGTATATCATTATTACTCTTTACTTGTTTGTTATAATTAAAAAGTAATGTAAATATTTGTTTCTCAATAACCTTTGTTATGCTTGAAATTGGTTCGTTTAGGGATAGAATCACCGGGAACGATGCCATTGCTTGTGGTAGTTTCGAAATATGCGAGATCAGTTCAACTGATGATCGAAAGGGTACCTTAGTTACATAAATTGATAATTATGTTTGGACCTACTTACATAACCTAGCTCCACGCTTAGCAGCACCCCTTCTAACATGCTATAACTGGCTGCAAACTTTGGCATGTATTATCCGATAAATAATCCATGCTTATAATTTACGTAGATATGTAGTGTTTTTAGAATCAACTGGAATCATCTATTCACTGCACTGGAATATAAAATCAACATTGATTGATTTATTGTATTGATTAAACTTAAAGTAGTGCAATATCGATGTTTGGTTTGTACAATTAAGAATTTTTATGTTAATCTGTAGTATATTGCTTCGCATTTATCAATAATGGTGAAAACAATATTTATCCTGTATTAAAATAAAAATTATTTAGCTTATCAGTCCTCATTATTACAGTCTAAAACTAGCTTTTGAAGGTGTGAATATATCGGTATTCTTATTCTATATTTAAAGGGATCGTATGACCGAAGATGACCCCATTGGAACATCGATTATAGATATTTCGCAAATTTCAGCACAAGGCGAAAATGGTATACACAATCTTTTCAGGATTAATATTAGATTTTTCTAAAAATCACAGGCTTGGTTGCAAAAAGAGTTTTTAATCTGTCCCATTTTGTTCTGTCTAAATGAATTTTTTTTGGTATTTATTAAATTTTCTAATTTTAAAAATGATTAAATTGTTTGTTTTTAATAATTTAAGCCACTCACTTCAAAGACATTTTCAAAGACATTTATCCAACTATCAGCAGAGGTAGACAATCTTGACATAATGTAACATTCTCAAAAAATTATTTAATTCGGGTTATAAAATTTCATTATTAATTTCTAAATGACTAGTTTGTATTGTTCGAAAAATTCTATTTAATGAGTTATTTTATTTCAATTAACCCAAGCTCACTCTTATAAGTACTACCTAGGATAAATACCTATTAAATAATTCTATGAACAAGCAATACGAATTATTCGTCTATATTACCTCCTCTTTGATAAAGTTTAAAATCGATATCTTAATCGATAATGTGCTCTACTGCATGAAATGTATTTAAAAGTTTTCGCAGAATAAATTGACACAAATTAAGAAACTCGATTTTTACTCAAGCCTGCATAGCTAGATTGAATGTACGTTTAGTCAGTTGGTCGAAGAAGTTACTTATAGTGCTAACCTCCCAATATTCCTTCCTTTTCTTTGGTTTTGATTGGTCGATGAAGACAAAGGAGGTATGACGTCATCTCACCTATTGATTTTGAATTTGTGGTTGTTCAGCGCCGTGGCCTATTTATCGGGCTGTGGAACTTTTCTTTATTAATTATAAAGGCAACATCGTTCGTTTTTAGGCTAGCAAACATTATTTTTTATATAAATACGTATTTTATGTATGTATTAAATTATATTGGACTCGGTTGATTCATTTGATAATTCGCTGGGTAATGGTTTTTCTTTTGCTATACGCATTTATACACCCAAATTATAAATACAAGTGCACAATTTGATATTATTTCCACAAATATTTGTATTTTTTGTTCTAGAATGATTCAAAGATGCAAGTTTTGAATATTGGTTGATTGGTTTCTATTGCTATATGTAACAATTAATAATGCTCTTACTAACTTGATTTGTTTATAATGAATAGAATTATCAATATGAATATTGTTATAATTAGGAATAATATTGTAGTGATAACTGTGATGTAATGAATCTTGATTAACAAAAAATAAAAACTTTTTATAGGCATGATACACATATTTATTCAATTCAAACATGTTTCATAAATGACGTTGTTATCAGAAATGTTTGCATCATTTTATTCATGTCTCGTCGATATTTTCTCGATATACTGTAATTCCAAAATCGATTTTATTATCATTATCGAAGTGATTTAAAATTTTATTTTTTTGTTTTTAAAACATTCTGGCTTTTAAAAGTAATATTTAAATAAATTGATACGATTTTATTTAATAAAACGTCAACTAACCCCTTTCTTCCGGGATGGGTTTTGGATTTATAATTCTCTCTAGGATTTCTGCCCACCATCGGTCCTGTATTTCTCAATCTCTATGGTTCACCGAGAGAATTCTCCGACCTGCCCGACGAGTTTGAAGCGCTTAATCTCGGGCGCGGGGATGGAGTTGCTTATAGAGGTCGTGTTCTCCTTGAAATGCAGACTGTTCTTGGGGAAACGCCAACCGAAACGCTGACAGAAATTCCCGCAGACACTGTACATAGAATCCAGGTAAGAAATTTCTCCCTTGCGAATTGAATAGAAAATACTTTACACACTTATAAGTAGTATGGAAGTTGGATATCTATATCATGACTCATAATTCTTAAAATAGAATGATATCATCACGCCGAGCTGAAAACATTTTTACTCGATTTTCCTTGGTAAACATTGTTTAAATTTTCGCATGCAATTTTTTCCTATTTTTTAAGCCAATCAGAATTGTGCATGTCTATTTTAGAGAAAATTTTAAATTTCAAGACGAATTTTAAATTTATTATAATCACGTGACTTACTTGACTAACGGTATTTGATTACTATGTGAAATTAATTATCGATACATGATGGTCACTTATTCATTTCATTCAATACTCTCATATTGCCCTAATTTTAACCCATTGCCCTAATTTTAAGTGGTATAATACTACATTGAATATGGATAATTCGATGTTTACTTTTTATGCTACTAAAATATATTACTTCAATTGTTTTAATCTGGTGATTAAATTTTATTATTTATACTACTAAATAATATTATAATTGAAGAAATCGGTTACTGCCTTGCTAAAAATTGGAGTATTTTGGAAATGAATATAATTAAATTCTATATATGCATTTTAATATGAATAATACTTACAATTAGTGAAAGCTGTCTTTCGAAAGATAGTATTGGAAAAAATCTGTAAGTGTACGTCACAATTATTGTAATATTATTCTGTAGTTCGAAACTAGCAACGTATTTTTGTCTTAATGGTAGTTTAACATAGTCAAACAATTTTTTTATGGCAATCTACTTTGCAGGAAGTTTATCTTCGTCATTTGAGCAGTTTTGCTTTTTGAATTTTATAGACAATTTAAAATCACGTCATGAAATAGATATACTGCTACGACTGTTATAAATATAGAAAAGTAAACGTAATTACTTGAAATAAATGTACATTCCACTCAAGAAACACATGCGTCGTCGCAAGTATCGACTCCACGCTGCATTCCTCAGCGCCTCCATGATTAGTGAGGTCAACGCTCCGGTAGAGTTTGAGGTCTCCATTGGCAACTACGGCAATAAACTAGACGACTCTGTCATTCCCTGTTCGTCGACATCACAACCTACAAACGCCGTCTTCGATGGAATGTATTATTATTTCCTGCCCTGGAGCAATGCTAAGCCCTGTGCTGTGGTGGACTCACAATGGGAAGACATCAGTTTTAGGCTGTACACAATCAATTTCTTGCTCAGAATATCCGACAACTTGGTAAGTAAGCTCATCTATATAGTTTTATATGTTGACGTTATTTTATATTTTATATATATATAGATTTTCTTTTATTGATATAAGTAGACATAAATATTTTGATATTTAAGTAGGTCATCAATAAGTTCATATCGTAAGTAGGTCATATATAAGTTGATATGGTAAGTAGGTCATCTATAAGTTGATATCGTAAGTAAGTCATCTATAAGTTGATATCGTAAATAGGTCATCTATAAGTTGATATCGTAAGTAGGTCATATATAAGTTGGTATCGTAAGTAGGTCATATATAAGTTGATATCGTAAGTAGGTCATCTATAAGATGATATCGTAAGTAGGTCATATATATTTTGATATCGTAAGTTGGTCATCTATAAGTTGATATCGTAAGTTGGTCATCTATAAGTTGATATCGGAAGTAGGTCCAGATTGATTAATCCTATGTATTATAATTTTTGTTTAAAGTCTCGTAATATAAATTATGTGTATTAAATTGCAAAAATTTTTGGGTAATTATTGGGACAACTTATTGCAACACTCTGGGTCGTTTTAAATCTAGAATTTGTGCCTATTTTAATCGCTATTCAAATTATGATTATCAAGTACAATGTTTAATGTAACGCTTTGTTTGCTACAATTCCACAATGCAAGGCGGATCTCTTGCCAACCAAAGCAACAATTTAGTCTCTATAAAGAGTCTACAATTTTAAATAATTTTACTATTTATGTCCGGAAATAATTATTTGTAAATTGTTGTGCATATTTACGCAATCCTCAAACGAGTAAATATATTATATTTTCCCTTCATCTTTGTCAAACTCGATCAATTAGAGTGCTACAATTGATCAATAATGTATCCCCTCCTACCCATCCATCTATATCTGTGCAAAACAGTTCACTTGTAATTATCTTTCAGGAAAATAACATGGACAAAATTCGAGTTGCGATCCAGGCTAATCTGCCCGAAGAAGAACAAGCCCAGTTCATTATTTCGGCTTTTGATGAACTCATTATCAATTGCAAGTACGTGAGGCAGTTATAGAATGCTACAAACATTAAACTAATTATTACGAGTCAAATATTCTGTAATAAAATCCGTATTTATAATTATTAGTTTGTTCTTATAATTAAAAATACGCAATATGGACATTTAGTAATTAGTAATTAAACAATTATTAATTCTCTCGATATTAAAAAAAATACTTGCAATGATTAAAAAATGTCCAGCTTTTAAATAAACTTATCCTCCATAGTTTAATAACCACGTCATGGAGTTTCTTGTTATGCAAGCAATAATAATTGTGTCGCATTTGGCTAAAATTCTAATCACATAAAATCCAATTACTTTTAAAATATAGCTCAATAATTATACCGGTTAAACTGTGACCAATAATTTGACCAGCATCTGTCTGTCTCACTTCTTGCCGAGTTAAAGAATAGTTATGATATCATGATATAAATAATTATACTAAGGCGCTGCATCAATGTAACTCTGTCAAAACAAAACAAGATATAGATCTTTTAAAATTTTTAAAAGGTAACGAAATTATTTCTTTTATTCAATCATATATCTTCTGGTTACTCTTCCTCGTCTTTTTCCAATTTCATTAAATTCTTCTGCATCTATATTATCTCTCTATCATCGCACCCAACCTCATCTTTGTCTCCCTGATCCAAACCTTTACACGTCCTGTGCCTCGCAGTAAGGACCTTCCATCTTGGGAGCCCGGCATGAGTCAAGAGAACGAGCTGGATCTCAATATGTTTGGTCTGAGATCGAACCAACTGCACCAGATTAGGAAGGAGGCCATGAAAGTTCGGGAGGAGGCCACCAGTGTGGAAATGGCTCTAACAGAACTTGACAATTACCTTGCACAGTTGAGAGCGCTGACAGTTGAGGTTGGTGCACTAATTTTATGTTTATAAAAGGGTTACCGTTATACTATACATTATATAGAGAGGAAACCATATAATGATTAGTTGCCGGTTCTCAACACCATTTCATAATTACAAAAAATCGATCAATAGAGAATCGACTTGCGAAAATTTAATAAAACTAATTTGGAGTGATATAATGTTACAGTTAACTTGGACGTTAACACATTTTATTCAATCGTGTGGTATCTTTGAACAGGTACTAAACGGAGACATTTTGTAGCGAAGCTTATGGCATGTCTACGAAGGATGAAGGTCTCGCGTTTATATATATGCTTACAGTCTATTTCGTTTACAAATATGTTCGTTCGATTTGTAAATTCGGTCTATGATTATTTTGACGTTTTATTATTGTTCAAAGATACACTATATTTTGTGAAAATTTTGTATAATTGCGTACCGATCAGTGCTTAATTTGACGAAGAAAGCAGTGTTGTCCAAATGTATCCATAACATTATCTCATCTGGAAATTATTTGGTTATAACAATATAGTAGTGTAGCTATATCATAAAATATGGATTATAGTACATTTTATAATTCTAAATATTTACATTTATGAGAAATGTATCCTGATAAATATACAAAATCACGATTTTCAATATTTAATTATTTAACATCTATTTAACCATTCTATCATCCAGCCACAGAACAGTATGCCTGACGTCATCATATGGATGATTTCTGGGGAGAAGAGGAGAGCCTATTACCGCATTCCTGCCTACGAGGTCCTCTTTCATGAGAACGAAGATTTCAGAGGACGCTTCTGTGGCGTTGTCCAAACACTCAATCTTAAGGTGTGGTGCTGCTCCAATTTCACCGTATCCCTCATGTTACTTCATGTTACTACAAAGTTTAATATAATTTAAAGATGTACAAACTATAATTCAGAATGTTTTTAATATTGATCGTTGAGTTTTTCTGCTCTATAATTATTCAAGACTTTTTATTCGCATTTATCGAATTTATAATTTTAAACAATTTGCTGAAAAATCTGCTTTGAAACATAAAACAAAACACACAATATTAATGTATGTTTTCTTTTGTATATTCAACATTATAGCTAGTTAACATTTATTAATCTTACTTCATTTGTTAATGTTCATCCAATTGTTTCTGAAAATGTTTGATAAGATTTATGATCACAAAACTAAAAATCCCTTTTGTGCCCTTTTATCGCTTTTAATCTGCACTCATATATTATACACTGCAACCTCGCATTGCAATTTCTTTTCCGTGTTTCTAGATTCCTAAGGTAAGAATAATGCATACAATAAACCCCTACTAGTTGGTTTATGATCACCCCACAACCACCTAACGTTCCCCCCCTCCCCAGTCCACCCCCTAGTAAAATAGACCATTTCCTTAGTTCTTTATAGAAATATCTTCTTCTATTCACTTTGATTTGGTCATTCTCGGTTACTTTAAATTCTGTCTAAATCGATAGTTATTCTTTGTCCATATTTGGCCAATTTAAATGTCTAGACGTGTCCACTACCGGAATATTTAAAACTTTATCTCAACATTTACTAACTTTAAAAAGATATTCCTGAGAATTTGACCAAATTGAATGGTTTGTTATAGAAGACCTTGTAGTAGACTATACAAAACATTTTTAACTTTCATTTCCATTTTACTAATTTATGATTTATAGTTTATACGTTATTCAGCTAATGTAATGCCTCCTTACAGTTTGAATGTTTCCAGTAGACATGATTTATTTCATTATCCAAACAATTATTAAAGATTTCATTTTATTTTTGATATTTTTCTTTTTATTTATCGTCCCTGTAGATAACTTCTATATTTTACCTTTTAACAGATTTTTCATATTTTGCTATGACAACCCCATTTGATCTAAGATTATAGTTTTGATTGTCTTTGATTTAAGATATATATATAATATTCTGTGATTTATTAATTTTGCCTATATATCAAGTAGTAAAAGCGATGTGTGCACACTACTTTGATTGGCTTGTTTATAAGTAGTAATTTATTAGATAGTTTGTCAATTCTTTTGCTCACCTGTTGCGTCATATTCATTTAGCGGTTTGGAAAACTAAAACGACATAGAAACAGAAAATCTATGGTAAGATGGAACGATCGCAAATTATGCATGTTACTGCCAATTGAGTGAAAAAAGCTACATACATATTTTTAGTTGAAGATTAATCTTAATAGTAGTGTAATAATATAGTGTATAGTTGGTTCATGCATACTGCATACACTTAACACGATTAATCTGTTCAAAATGATTGGGCTATGGCTATCTGCTACTATCTCCGGGATGTGTGTAAACTCTTAACCATGGGAGAAAATACTTTTGTATTTTTAGTGTTCTTGGAATGCCTTTCTAAACTGTAAATTATATATTAAATCCAAGTTTGTTATTTGAAACAATTAGATTTTCTACAATTGAGTTATTATTTACAGTTTACTTGTTTCATACTTCCGTCTTTTTGTAATATTTCTACTTGTTGGTGTCCTTTTGGCTGTTTTTACAATACTGAAATTCGTTTTGTTGTTTCACAAAATTTCTCTGCATCCAATTTCTACGTTTCAAATTTTGTATTTTTGAAAGTTTTCTTTGTTTTAGTGTTTTGTGAACTTACCCCGTTCAATGTTGACATATTTATATGAACCCAACTGAGGAACATCGAAAAAATCTAATTTATATTCAATGAGATTTAAAGTATTGTTTACGTCTGTTATTCTACTGTCATCCATTTATATTTGCAATACCTTCAGACGTTCCTCAAGGTAGTATTTTTGCACAGTTGGTACTGGAGAATCATTTGAGCAAATCGCTTTCTTACAAAATGCAACAATGCAACATGATACGTGGGATAATTCCCCTAAATTCTGAAAAAATTGTGCAATCAAATTTCATTTATTCTTCTAGTTTATTAGAGAGAAAAATTCTAATTTGTAAAAATAGTTCCCACTGTTTTGTTGCATATAGCTGTGATTGTTTGCTTCATTTGATGTTGGGGGTTCCATTTCATGAATACCGTTGTTTAAGTACTCATCATCGCTTCGATATGTTAAGGATACACGCATTGTAATCATAAATTCAGATGATTCATCGTTTAATATCTTTGGAAGTGGTTTTAGAATTGGTAATATATCTACATAAGTATATTATATATGTACAAATTAAATATATCTAACATTTTTGTTGAACATATTTAACCCTCGTTTTCGTCAAAAAAAATGTATTATCAAATGAAGCAGACGTGTTAATGAAATTATAATTTCCGATTAAAATATATTTTAAAATGTGCTAATTAAAATATTGATTATGTTTTAGAAGAGTTTCAATTTCGGGTGCAATTTTATGTATTGTTGACTAAACTTTATAGCTTACAATAAATCTGTAAATTATATATTATTGTTTTAGAGAAACTAACATAAATGTAGCATTTTTGTTACTATTTTTTGATAATTAGGTCATTCTTTATATATCATTTATCGAATTTTTAACTGTGAAGTTTTTTTCAATATGTACTTAGATTTATATAATTTAATAAATATATAAATGTTTTTGAAATTTTATCGATCATCAAACTTTAATAATAATGCAATAGTAAAATTAATTTTAACATATTTAAAAATTGACATATATTATTAAATTTAAAACTTGTTCTGATGAAATCAAATTTTAAATGTTAAACGTTGTTGAATATTTACAACTTGTAACTCATTTATAACGTAGTTTGCAACTTGTAACTCGATTCAAAAGACTTTTCCTTCTCTTAAAATCATCGTTAACATGTTCCTTTGTATGGCCGGCTGTTTAGATGCCAGGTAAGAAGGACGATGACGACACGATTTGGCAGATTCCCGCACAACTTCGAGTCAAACTCTGGCTGGGTCACGAGAAGGAGGAACAGGAGTGGCACAACATGCAGGACGAAGGGTCTTTGAGCATCCTAGCTGAAACTGTGAGTGTGTATTTTGGTTTATAGCCAACTAATAATTAATCACTGTTAGCTAACCATTTTTAATTCTTTGTTTTAATAGCCGTGTGAGCAATGAAGAGGTTAAATTGAACAGTAATTATAGTAATATCTCAATTCGTTTACATTTAGAGCTATTTATTATCTAAATTGGGCCAAATTTGCCTTGTAAACAAATAATTACCTTTTAAACGATACAATAATAACACACAATATATTGCTTGGAACTAACATAATACAATGAGACCCAACAGATGTTATTCCAATCTGAATTTTGGACACATCCAAGTTTAATTCTCTGTCTGACATATCCATTCCTTTTTGCTTCGCACTCCACCCCAGTACGAGAACCAGTGCAAGGCCATCTTGAGCAGTAAATGGACCGGGAGTGGACCCCTCATGTCCCGGCCAGGCTGGTCGGACTCCTCCGGACGAATCGAACTCAAGAAGGACGATATTAAAGTCCCAGAGGGATGGACCTGGGACGGCGACTGGTTTGAAAGCCCGGAACTCTCCCTGTTTTACGACAAGGACGCCGGTCACTCCAACTTCAATGAAGACGTCTACGTTAACGAGACTCGAATGCCGGGAACTGGCTGGAATCCGGCCGGCCAGCACTACACCGATGTCAAGGGGGACCCTTGTCCGGACTTTGAGTCTGTGGAATGTCCCGAAGGCTGGGAGTGGACGGATGACTGGACGATCGATTATAATCGACCCTGCGACGAGGACGGTGAGTGACTTTCTATTGGACAGTTTGTAATTGTTTCGCAGATAGTTTCGACTCTGTTTTATTGAGGGAGGGTTAAAATCTTTTAATAATTAAAGAATTCTCGCTTTTCTCTACGCAGGTTGGGAATACACTGTCGAGGCTTCGATGGGGGGTTACGTGCCTGTAGAGAAAATGTATCACATGTGTCGTCGAAGACGTTATGTCCGTCCGAGAATTTTGAGAGATCTGGAACAATTGGAGAGTCAGGAGGTAATGGGCAATACACATGCGATACACGGCTTGAAATAGCAGTTTTCATGCGATAGAGAATTTGAAATAGCAGTATTCATGCGATAGACAGTTTGAAATAGAAGTATTCATGCGATAGCCAGTTTTAAATAGAAGTATTCATGCGATAGACAGTTTAAAATAACAGTATTCATGCGATAGACAGTTTGAAATGGAAGTATTCATGCGATAGACAGTTTGAAATAGCAGTATTCATGCGATAGAAAGTTTGACATAGCAGTTTTCATGCGATAGACAGTTTGACATAGCAGTATTCATGCGATAGACAGTTTGAAATAGCAGTATTCATGCGATAGACAGTTTGAAATAGAAGTATTCATGCGATTGACAGTTTGAAATAGCAGTTTTCATACTTTAATCCGTCACCTCTCTTCAGGACGCAGCCATCATCAAGTCGGAGGAAGAATGCTGGGAGTATGCGCCCCTTTTTCATCTCAAATTCCACGCCAAGGAGCGAAAGATGGACATGGTTCGTCGTCGACGCTGGCATCGAAAAATGAAACCGATCAAGAAGGACAGCAACAAGTCTTGCATCTTCAATATGGGAGCAGTTGATGTTGGAGATGTAAGTTTTTGTTTATATATTTACAATAGATTGTTAATCTGTATTATGTGTAAAGTTATGTTGACAATGTCTCCAAAATATTTAATTACGATAAATGTGTCCTATAGGAGCCCGATGATAAACCTCGAAGAAAATACAAAGTTGTAAGTTGTGGACTAACAGATAGCTTTCCTTTCTAGTATTTCACATGTTCAGATCTCTTTCTAATAATTAAAACGGATTCTACACGTGACAACCATTCATCTATTGACTATTGTAAAACTGCCAAGTCAAGCGAAAAAAAAATTTACAAGTTCACCAATTTTTTGTAACAATGATATTAAGATAACAGAATAATTTTATTTCTTAAGAACCAAAAGAGATTCACTTTCTATGTGTCAACAACTCACAGCTTTTATTTCGACTGATTATTTGACAAATACAATGACTAAACATTGCGTATAGTGTATTAAACAATTTTGATACAAACATTTTAATAATCGAAAACTTTGTAAACAAAACCAATTATTATAATTGCAATCTGCTGAAAGCTTTCAAGTTGAACGTATTTATCATTTTATAAAATCGATAAGGGTACTTCTTCAAATTAGAATTCAGCGTTAATTTCTGTATCTTGGCAGTTTTGTGACGATGGTTTAAACTTTATCAGTTCTAAAAGTTCTGATTTATGACATTTCGGAACAGTTATTTAATTTTTTTTTTAATTATGTAAATGTTATGTAAAATTATTAACATGTTTTTTAGTCTACATAACTTGTTTTTCTTCTGCCTTTTGATTACATTTATTCATAACTAATGAATTCTATAATCATCAAAAAGTAGTTCAAATACAAAATATGTATCCCTTCTTTAAAAATGGTTACACTTTCTACAATCAATATTTACTACTTATTCTAGTTAGTTTCATGTTTTTTTACTAAATAGATTTTAGTTTTTTTTCAAGTCCAATAAACTTTTGCCAACCTTCTTAAAAACTTCAATATGGCAAATGAACTCACCTTTAGCTGTTAATTTTTATTCTAGATTTTTCCTCATGTATTATTGATATTTATCTTTTACTTTCTCAATATTTACGTAACATGGTTACATACACGTTGCAGGAACGCGTCAATGAAAAGGATAGGAAAAAACGAATTCAAGTATAAATTTGTGATTTGCCTGCTTACATGACCCGTTCTAATTGCTCTTGATAGTTATAGTGCATCTTATTACACCACGCTTAAAAGTTTTAAAATTTTTATATAGTCTCAATTTCCTGATCATCTATGCTTTTAATTCCTACTAATAATTGTTATCTTATGAAACCTATATGGATTAACTGGAACTACTTTTGAAAAATATGTAATTTGTGAGTCTGATTTTTGGGTTAACGCAAGAGGGGGTAAACTTCAAGAAAATACTAATTCTACATTTTATGTGGGTTGAACAAAACTGCGCATTATGAAACTTTAAACGTAGGGTATCATTTTATATTTGCACCTATGTTGTGTGCGTTTGTTTTTAATGATTCATTTAATACCAATCACAGACTTTAAAGTATTTGGAGAATGTATAAACTTGATTTAAGTGAATTTAAATATGTTTAACTGTGAATTGTGCTGACTGCGTGCATGCTTGCTACTATCATCAACAAGACATTTACTAACTGACTATATAACTACATTTTTAGTTTGGTTGTGAATTCACACAACTCGTTTTATGCTTCAATAACAGTTCGGGCTACGAACATGGAGATTTGTCCAACGTAAAAAAGCGTGATTTAGCAATTGATCTGTGCTCTAATTTCTTCCTCGTTTTAGAAATCTAGCCGCAAGCGACGTGAGGTATGATCGGTCTCTCTATATCAACAAATGAGATAAATTTCTATATTTCATAATATTTAACTATATTCGCCACTTTTAATCGGACTATTTCAGTTTTGATTCGCTTTTCCAAACCCTGTGGAGGATATCCTTCTGTTAATTATCCCCTCATTGCATGCACCAAAATCTTTTGTTAGCTATAATCGTTTAGCCGGGGAATTGAAACATGAATATTTCTAACTTCGCAGAACTTAGTAAAATTCAAGATCTTGCTAAGAATGCCATGTTTTAATTCACCGTTTCTGATCCCAAACTTTATCATTTTTCGGATTTGATTTCTAGTATATATAATTTATTAAATGAACTCGTCCTGCAAATTCAAACCATCTTTTGGTTTAATTCCTGCTATTCGGTACCAAAAAAATGTAATATATGTATATTATTGACATGATTAAAACATTACACAAGCTTTCATTTCCAGCTAAGTATTTGAAGCTAATAAGATATCCTAAAATACATATTTTAGTTTTTTACTCGTAAATCTAATGGAACCTGAGAATGTCTGTATATTCTGTACTTTCTTTTTCTAAATCTAAAGTCCGTCTTGTTTCTACTTCCTATTAATTCTAATATCCTTTCTCGTTTAATTAATATGTCTCCTACTTTTATATTTAAAAACTGTCTTTAAGTCATGTTATAATATGATATAATTTAGATACGGATATTGATGTAATAGTTTTAAAAAAATTGAATAAATTATGAATTTTTTTAAAAAACGTTGATAATATAATGTATTATGATAGTCAAAAAGTTTTTAAATAATTGACATACTTACTATTATTTTATTTTATTGTAATAGTTTTATGACAATGGACATTGTATTTTAAGATTTTATAAGAACTTCTGTAGATTGTGCATGAATAAATTTGCTTGTACATTAATCAATGGTATAATTATCACTCTAACCATATTATTACATTCATTTATCCAATAGAAAAGTTAAACATTGTGTGTCGAATATAATAGGACCCATTGTTAAGAATAATGTTCGAAATATTCATGAATTATGACGACAATCACTTAAGCCTACGATCAATCAGTGATCCTATTTTAATACTCTTCAATAGCAGATATTTTCATTATGTATTTGACGTATTCATTCACCACCAGCTGTTACAATAATGGGCATATTCTAAGAACTTTTCTTCCACCTACACCAAAAAATGTGCAGGACAAATGAAGTACTCTAAAATTCAACGAATTCCTCTTTTTTTACTTAACATTCGGTCTTTTAATCGATTATTACAGTCAACACTAAAAATTACATTAAAAAAACCACAGCTTAAATTGCAGTCTACTTAAATCTTCGCACGCACAACTCTCCCTCCACATAACCCCTATAATATGGCTGAACTTACCTCAGAAAAAATATTTACTGTAAAATCAGACTAATCAATACATCGACTGTTAGACTTGAATAATGAAACACATTTTCTGTCTTCATTGGTTTATTTCAGAAAGCCAAGCTTGCAAGTCCACGTCTTTTCCTCACATTTGACAGTAAGTGTTTTAGCTGAAATTTTGTTCTCAATATATGTTAAGTGATTTAAACTTTTTTAAAGACCCCTTTTCTTACATTATTTCAACAGTTTTACTAAGACACAGTCTTGGTATAACAAACATTCGAAATATAATTGTGTGTCGTATATTTCACATTTAAATAAATTGTTGTCCTATATTTTATAGCACCAATTACAACCTGCCGTTTATTCGGCTATATACTGTTGTCTGTCAATATTATAGCTGAAATTCTTGTATGTATGTTTTTCTGGTTATTCGATACGTAACTGGAATCAAGTAATGTTTCCAGGAGGTATTTTGGATAACCAGCATCCCATGCTAAATAAGCAACGTAATGTTAGAGATAATTATATCTGGAATTGGCATTGAATGTAGGAAACATAAAACTAGAACTCGGTGGATTTGTGGTTTTGGTCAATATATTAATTATATCACAATTCAGGACAAAAATTCAGAGATTGCTTCATGTAGATGTGAACTATCCGAAATCTAACATTTTTGTACAAAATTGTAAACAGATTTTGTTTTTTGAATAGATTCATGGTAGCCTTATAGATAGTAAGAACACAGATTCATGGTAGCCTTATAGATAGTAATTAAAAACACAAATTCATGGTAGCCTTATAGATAGTAAGAACACAGATTCATGGTAGCCTTATAGATAGTAATTAAAAACACAAATTCA
>JAUZNC010013217.1:0-29356 GCA_034780395.1 Vannuccia rotundouncinata | reverse complement strand
GCTTTACCTAATTCAAATGTTGCCAAGGGAGTAGCCGCAATAGAACAATAAGGTGTAATAGAACATAAGGTGTAATAGAACATAAAATGTAATAGAACATAAGGTATATATATATATAATAGAACAGCTGGTATGTACATAATTTTAATTATTAAGTAGCTTACATAATAGTTTTTCTTCTCTCACACGATTCAATGAATTCGTTCAGAAAATCTTTTAGATTGATGTTCAGCAATTGATTCAAAAGAATGTTCAGACACATTGTGTGATTAAGTCGGTTATGGGTCATTGAGTTTTTATCCTCCTCATGCTACTAAAAGCCCGCTCAGTCACAGCATTGGATGCCGGCATTACCAGACAAAATTGGGAAAGCTTGAAAACTTGATTTAAAAGAGAATGTTGTGCATTATTGAACTTACGCAGGTGATCGATCACTGGCTTCAAAACCTGCTCCGGCTCCATTGATGCCATATAAGATATGGCGAAGGTGCTATGTTGTGATTTCAGCTGTGAAAAGTCAAAATTGGTTCCTTAGATATTCTCTAGAACAGACATTTATTTCTAATATTCTTCACCAACAGCACTACTACAATGTCAATGGCTACATAATATTGAGCACTGTAAATTCGGATGAGGTTTGTGGATGATGTGGTTCTGCACCTTAATCAATTAAAATATTGCTTTTATTTAAAAATTTTACAATATCTATTTCTGTGTCTTTTCAGAGGAGCCCCCCCCCCACTAGAATTACGGCACTGACTTCATGTTTCTAAACTTGATGATCATCTTTAGTACTGATAGTAAAATTAAAACTTTATTTTTGTAGAGTTATTTTTACAGGGTAACTTGAGATAGTAGGCCTTTAGACAAATATATGATTATTTATTGTAGTATTATAACAAATTAGTGTTAAACTATAAATCTTTTTGTACTTAGATAAATAATATTGTCATATTCGTTTTATTATTTCAGGCCAAGTGTTTAGAAAAAGAAAAATGGCACAAAATACCACAAATTAACTGAGAAAAAACTTGATTTAACAAAAAAATTGTTGAAGGGTATGTCCGTACTAAAAAGCTTCTGCCAAGTTCATGGTGCTTAAAGACCCCATTAGCAGAGAGTGTAAAAGCAGCAGAAAAGTTAATGGTTGCCATACAGTTCTTTCAGCTATAGCTGCAGAAGAAGATTCAGTTGCTCAAAATTAAACGATTCATTTGATTTAGATAAAAAAGAAAAACAGGGTATGTTATTTACATATAATACTTATATCTTACATGTAAATAAATTTTTCTAATATGGTATCTAAAATAAATTATAAATTCTACATTTCCATTTTTATTGAAAGGATTATGATATAACAAACATAATTAATAAAAATGTTTAAGTTGCCCAAAATCGGGGGGTAATTTGAGACACTAATGTATATCGTATTTACTGAGAACAAGTTCTATATATTAATCTGGATTTTTGGTGGTTTTAACTGGGTAGTACTACTTTCAGTATTTTACTTTCTTAATTTGTGTAATTTCTTTTTAGTCTACATTTAAAGTTCTGTAAAAACATGTCTCAAGTTACCTCAATTCATCTCATTTTACGCTATTTTTCAACATTGATTGATAACATTCTTTACAAGTTATTCCTAAATATAAAATTTATGTATTAAAATTTTATGTATTGCACGTATACGTGGCAATACGTACTATTTAAAAATACAGATAACCTTAAAACTTGAATATGATGCTAATTATATTACACTATTTCTGTGAGAACTCCGATATTAATTACCCGGGGTCATATGAGAAAACTTTTATTGTGAGTGTAAGCTTATTAACGTATTTTTGATTACTAAATACTAGGATTAATACAATGAAAACAGATGTGTATATATTGGGGCTGCATTAGGTTCCCATAAGGGTGGAATAAACCTATTTAAATATCGGAGTTTGTACAACTTTCAAACCTATATTATCACATACGCGGGCATAATCAATTTATAACCTTTATTTAATGAAGTTAACAAATATGTGAAATGCTTTACAATACTCAAAGAGAATTTGTTTATTTAGTATTTGACCTTATATATAGTAAACTTTATTAGACTATAATACATCCATACATTGAAAGACCGTCGAAACACCCCCCTGACCTCGTATTTTAAAACAATTTGTTTTTAAAATACAATACAATAATATCATCTGAATATTAAAAAATATATATTTTAGACGATTAAATTATAATATTATAATATTATAGGCGATATTTCAATTAAATTGATTACATAATATTTCAAGAATGTATTTTTTTTATAGTATGTAAAAACATTCGTATATAGATCTTAATCGAATGAATACTATATTTTCATAATAAAAACCGAATTCCAAAAGAGATATACAAAAAATTTTACACTTGTATCCTTTATATCACTCCCTCTTAAGTTCTGAATAGTCGTACAGGTTTGAATAATAGTTCAGGTAGGAAAAATCATAACATTTTAAAAAACGTACGGGGTTTTAATCACAGTTATAATCACAGATATATTTTTTAAGAATAAAGTAAATCCAAAACTATGATTACAATATACCTATATATTGTCCTATAAACCGTATTTCTAAGCGTATAAGCCCCCCCTGTAAACCTAATATTTGCCACTTAAAGTAATGGGGGGGGGGGGGCTTATAGGTGAGTCCGAAAAAATACAAAAAAATTAACATACATTACTTGACAGAAATTGAATTTAATTAGTAACCGAATAGATAGGTATAGGTTCTACATAGGTGTAGGCAAAAATAATTGACAAACGTTTAAAAATAATCTAATACATACCTACCTACTCAAATATATGTTTGTTGATAAGTAATTATATTGATTAATTATAAGACATTGGATAGTAGGTACCTAATGTTTTTAAGTGGTTAAATATAATATACTCATAATATTTAATATTAGAAGATTTTGTATTAAGGGGGGGGGGGGGGGCTTATACGTGGGTCATACAAAAATCAACAATTTGAGGCTCAAAGAATGCGTATATGCGGAGAAATACGGTATTGAACATATGAATTTTATGACTCCTTTTATCGTTCGTATACTATCTATAAAAATAGATAACTTGAGAAATACTTATACTGTAAATACAGATGTCTAATAAACTTACATGGTTGCAAAGACGAAAAAAAATTAATAATCGTACATATACTCTAATAAGATGGCACAGGACTGTATATAAATTAGAAATGAATAGCCGTACATGTACGACCACTCGGAACTTAAGAGTATCCACTTATTTCACAAAATATCAATCTAATATCAATCTATATAAAATATCCACCATTAATTATAGGATGAAAAAATCTTCCTTTTATAGAATGAATCAAAACTGAAGCAACTGAGAATGTTACAGTATCGTAAGCTCTCATCAATTTTACCATAATTGTTCCATTTTTTATGTTAAGGGTGAAAATACCTTGCAAATGTTAAATTTTGTCATTCCCAATATTGAAGATTTAGTACCCACATACATACAAAGAAGTTTATACAGGACGAGCTCCACCACACTTCATAATATAGAGTTGTAGAAATTTTGAATCAGCAGAAGTGATACCCTGGATTCGACTTTTCCATTGAGGTTGGGTCGTTGAAGATTCGTTGAATGACCAACAATGACCCCCTCTTGATGTTTAATAAATGAAACTATTTAAGACAAGAACGGAAAAATGACTAATAATATATAAGAACAAGAATAGTCCATGAATGTGAAAACATATCAACAGATATGTGACGAAATATCGACCGACAATTATCAATGCGTATCGGTTTCTGTGTCAAGAAAGAAGGTCAACCCATTGAAGATCATCTTTAAACATATTTATGGGTTCGTTATAAACTTATTATGTATACACGTTTATTATTATTGTAATTTTATATCAGAAATCAAAGGTATTGTATTTTATTATCAAACAAAAATAGTTTTTATTATACTGTAAAGTATAGGGCATGACCTATGAAACAACCTCTAGTATAAGAATAATGCTTTTGTAATTGCATCAGTATGCATCAGAATGTTAACCAACACAATTCATTAAGGTTTCTAGCATTCCATATATCATTGAAAGCGTGTTTATTTACTTTGTGACAATTTGCGCTGACCACTTCACTTACTCTATAATGTTGAGTAAATTTAAACTGCTCGATTTTATTTGTAGGTCAATATAGCTCATAAAATATACGCCTCAAAAATATAGTACAAATTTTAATAAGTCAAACTATTTGTGAAGTACTTTAAATAAAGTTGAATTGGGTGTTAAAACGATGGAGCTAACTTGAAATACCAATTTTATTGAACTGATGTTGTGGTTAGTATACTTTGGTGGTATTAAAAACAAGAATATATTTTGATATAGAAGGCAAAAAAGTTTCAGAAAGTAATTTCAAGTACACCTAAAAATTGGAAATTATAAAATATTAATTTTCTAATATTTTAAAGGGTTTCGATTTTTATAAAGCTCAGGCTGAAACTTGTTTCGATAAAAATATGGGAACTGGTATAAATTCAATTAATTTTTAGTGCGGACTTTATAATATATAATTAATTGGCCACAATTATTACAGTCTTGACCATAGAGTATATAATAATACACTTACTATTATAATAATATTATTACTCTATGGTTTTGACATTTTGAATTTTTACTTTTATATACCTATATTATAGTTTTAAGTAATTTACAAAAGCAATATCCAACGTTTAAAACATTTTAAATTTAAACAAATAGTCAAGTCAAACCTTCCTAAAATGACTTCTGAATGTTATTCTCTTTATTTAGGGACTTTTCTTTGTTAATAACGTGATAACATATTTATATTATTATTCGTTGAAAAATTAAAAAGATCTTCAACCTAATTTAATTTTCAATGGTACAGGACATTGATATCTCAAATAAATCTTTTAATTCAAATTCTTTTCAAGGTTAAAAGAATGTGTCTTAATTATTAATGAAGCATTCCACAAAGTTTCTTTGATTATATGTGATTATTATTACATAGAACTATGAGTTATTATAAGTATGTGTGGGGTGATTATAACGCTTGACACAAATCTTCGCATCTATGCATTTTTCTTGGTGTTGGCATGACACTGTAATTATACAAGTAACAACGGATCAAGTGTTGAATTATAAAGCTACATTACAATGTAATATAGAAAAGTACATACCAAAGATATATAATTATAAATCCGGAGATGTATTAGAGCAGTTAGTTCATACATTGTAGTGACTATACATAATATGTTTGGGTGTACATTCACCCTTACTCACATACCATAATCGAAAATGTTTTATAATTTGGATATTTTAAATGGTTTTTACTTATACTAACATTATAAATTAGTTTTTGATTTTAAAAAAATTATAAATAGCCACATTTTTAAATTCATTGAAATATCTATTTAACTATTCAATCTTTAGGATGACAACTTTTGGCAGATATTTTAAAATAATTCCGATAGCCATTACATTTATTTTGAATAAAATGAAATATTCGGTTACTGAAATGGTTGATTGCTTCTTGGGCTAGTGTTCATAATATCTGAGAAGAAAGTTGACGGTTATCGCAAGAAAAATATGGGAAACGACCTCCTTCATGATCTATTATGGAATTTTGCAGCAAACTAGATCTCTTTTCAAAGAGAGGTCCATATCTGGAATACAAATTTCTGCTTCTAGGAAGGAACAAAAATATGTACAAGGAGTTAGAACCGTACATTCAAGAACAGGTATCATCCATACAAGCAACTCTACATTCTTAGCATTTTACAGATGGAGATAATGACCATCGTACGATATTTTGTCAATCAATTTGTGGGGTTTTGAATAAAGAAATATTTGGAACTCGTGATGCAACAGAAGTAGAAGGTATTGAAAACATGCAGAGGCAGCATTAGTAATTTCCAGACGCGAGTACAACTAAAAAATTATTTTGAAAAGACTCTTAAAATTATGGATACGATCCCGATTAACCACAAATAAAAATGGAAGATATTAACTTGGGTAATATTGCCAATAAATTTATTAAATATAAAGATGAACGAAAAAAAAGTAGGAAAATTTATTGAATACAATAGATTAATTTTTTATATACATTATCTAATATGTTAAAATTATGCATATTATTATAGATTTATATCTGATGAATTTAATACAATTATTTGTTGGATTGTACATATATAACACAGGGAACTCGTTACAGGAAGGTGGGGGAGGAGGCGGGTGGGCATGACCCCCTCCCAGTATATTTATAATTAATACGCGGGTCCCTGTTGATAATTATAGGGCCAAATATATGCTTATAAAATGGGCCCTTATAGAGAGTACAAAACAATAAATTACGAAATTATTATATATATAATCTCAAATTATAATATTTATACACGTGTCCTTGTTGATGTTGATAAGGGCCCTGTTGATGTTGAGAGGGCCCTGTTGATGTTGAGAGGGCCCTGTTGATGTTGAGAGGGCCCTGTTGATGTTAAGAAGGGCCCTGTTGATGTTGATAAGGGCCCTGTTGATGTTAAGAAGGGCCCTGTTGATTTTGAGAGGGCCCTGTTGATGTTAAGAAGGGCCCTGTTGATGTTGAGAGGGCCCTGTTGATGTTAAGAAGGGCCCTGTTGATTTTGAGAGGGCCCTGTTGATATTGAGAGGGCCCTGTTGATGTTAAGAAGGACCCTGTTGATTTTGATAAGGGCCCTGTTGATATTGAGAGGGCCCTGTTGATGTTAAGAAAGGCCCTTTTTATGTTGAGAGGACCCTGTTGATGTTGAGAGGACCCTGTTGATGTTGGTAAGGGCCCTGTTGATGTTGATAAGGGCCCTGTTGATGTTTATAAGGGCCCATTTTGATGATGATAAAGGCCCTGTTGATGTTAAGAGGACTTCTATATACCATAACATGTATAGCCCCTATGGGCCCCAGCTACACATCGATTTATTAACAACAAAAACATTCGAAAATATGAGAAACGGTGACTGTTTTGACATTTAGTAGAATTTAGTATGAAACAATTAAATCATATGAAGTTTATGTTGGAGATCTTAGCATTCTTCCATGAAAAAATCGTTTCAACCAACCTGGACAGAAATTATATGAGTTTATGGAAACTGTTTCATTATCAAAAGAGGGAGATAATTTTATTAGTATCTAAAATCCACATTGTCAGATGAATTTGATATTGACCTTCTAGAAGTACAAATGCCTCAACAGAGAAATGACTAAATTATCTTTGACCAGTTTATGAGAAATTGTTTTAGAACTCAAATGTTTTACTCATTGGCAGTGGACATCAATTTCTGAGTTTATAAAAATATTAAAACTAGTTCTCGTCTAATCTGCAATAAACGCAGTTAGTGAGCGATCTTTCTCAACGATGCTGATAATAAAGACATATGTATCCCAACGTACGCTACACTTGGCATTACTATCTATACATTCCGATGTATACCAAAAAAAATTAATATGAATGTTGTTGTAAACAAATTTTCTTAACTGAATGATTACTGAAGAAAGATTTCGTTCGGTTAATTCAATTAGAGTCAAACTTTAAAAATTTTATCAGTTTTATTGTTAGAAAAAATAGCTAAAATGAATATTTTCCTCCAATGGTAACAATGGTTTTAAATTAGTTACACTATCTTTTACACTTTTACTATATCTATAAAAATTTGCATACATTGTACAAATTTTTATATGTTTATTTTTGCTATGTGTTATATTTTTGGAACTATATTTTTAAAAAGATGTATTGTACAGTTTAATCAATATATTTATTTGTTTATTTTTTTAAAATGAACCATTAGTATCAAATTGATGCGTAAACGCTCGATTGCAATCTCTCCTCATTAAGTTATTCCAAAAATTGACAACAATTTTATATATTTCCTAACGATGCGCAAATAGTTTTATTATACCATGAGATACTTATATAGCTGTATCATGTTGATATTTATTTTTATATCAAATAAAAGATAAACATATTTAAAGTTTAATATCGCATGAGTGAATTGATAATAACCTTCAAATACTATAATATTACTTATATAATATTTTTTCAAATTTTTATTACACTTATTTGCTATATTTACTATTTAACTATAATACTATAATATCTGCACTTTACAACCTATTCTACATAATACACGTATGGTACCTACTATTTGTACATTTCATATATATTATTTCGAATATTACATAACATGTTATTAAATCTATGTATTATAAAGTAGGTATATGCTACAAATCTCTATCATATTCTTAAACGCATTCACAATAATCGATTTCTATGATTTGTTTTATTTACTCTATATTAATTAACTTTTTTTGATATTAAAAAATAATATTTTACTTTTCATTTGAAATATAAAAATTTACATACATATGCATCTATCAGATACTTTTTATGGTAGTATATGCTAAAAACACATTTGTAAATCAAATTTAAAGTTTTTATTTTTCCAAAAAAAGAAGGGCTCCCATTAGTATTGCCCCCCCACCGTTTTAAAATCTTCCGCGGTCCTTGGAACAACCTGACGTAAGTCAATTAAAAATATTATACTTTTAAAGATTGAAACTATAGTGACCATAGGGTGCTTGACTCAAACAAAATCTGCTTAGAATGTATAGATACCATATTAATCAGTTGTTTCACTATGTATGTTATTTGGTAATTAATATTGCTTCCTATTTTGTTTTGCATTCATATTTACTTCAATAAGTAAAGATAAATTACTTACAGTATATAAAGTACAAACTATAGACTCCACTGAGTCATGTATTTTATTGCATTTTCATTCCCGAGGTTAGGGTAACTATACTTTCCTTTTTTACAATTACCGCTTCTCTAATATTTTTCACTATTTATTTGAAAATACTTTGGATATAAACTTACATCATAGACAGTTCCCTTATTGAAGGTGTCATCTCCCGAGACAACAAATGGCATACTGTCCTCCCAATCATCTTCTATGGGAGAACTTCTCGATAAACGTTTATCCAGATTGAGCGAGAAACTGGTCCAACTAGATGCAACTTTACGTCGACTCAGCATTCCACTAACACTTGTTTCCCCGAACTCATGTCCACTCCAGAATTCTATTAAACTGACCAACACGGGGGATTGTGGGGAAACGGAAAATTCGTAGTTTTGATGCCGAAGTGTAACTCCAGGAGCCATTGAGCGGATTGGGGGCGGGGCCACCTTTACCTTGGAGCTATTCCTTTTGGTCTGAACAGATTCATTACGACGAACATCAGTCGAAAAGGTCTGGATTGGTCGTTCTGTTTGAAGACTATTTATGTGGATATCATCGCAACTAATGGAAATACGTCGTAATCGTCCTCCTTGCGGGAAGCCATTATTCTGGGCGAAATTCGATTCTTCTTGATTCATAGTTGGTATTTCAATTATTCGTAGATAAAAGATTACATCACTTATTTAACGTTCAATTGAATATCTAAGAAATAAAGAGACCTGTGGTGTAGACTATACGAGAACAATTAAGATGTAGGCTTCACCTGAATCAATGAGATAGATCTGTGCACGTCACAGATATTAACCAAACTTACAATAAAGAAATGAATCTCAGTTTGATCTCCCTCTCTATCTCTCTCTTTGACAAAGTTTAGCGTCACGTTCTATTCTATTTGTTTATTGCAATTTCTTTTTGTTATTTGTGTAACTTATACAAATTAGGTTTGAATGAAGAAAGGGGGTTAATTGTCATAGTTCGCTTAGCAGTAACAAAACCTCCGTTTACACAATAATAAAATGTACTCTATATAATACAGCAACAATTCCTTCAGCGTTTCGTGATCAGAGAATTACAATTGGGTACATTGATATTTATGTATAGTAGTTGATAGCTAACTGAGGTTAGACGATTGCAACTGATCAAAAATTTCTTTCATAGTATATCAGATAATATTTTAGCTAAATAATTTTATAATCGGTACAATATATATATTGAATAATATAACATCGAAAGATATTTATACTATTAAATGATAAAAAATTTGAATCATTTTGATTGTGTTTTATGTTTGTTAAAAATTAATTAAATTACAAAATATTTTAATAATATTATATTAATATTATGTTAATATATTCTATTTATTTTCTATTTTTCAAATTATAGATATATGAGAAAAATTTCAACTGTTCTTTTTATTTTTATCTTGAAGGCGATTTGATTGTAAATTATTCGCTATCAGTATGTATTAATTACATCATCATATAAATATCAATCGTTGAATGCTTTCTTCACAAAATATATCAAAACTATTTAAAATTTTATTTATTAGTTTTACTCAATTAAAATTACAAAATTAAATTAATTTAATTAAGTTAGTGAATAATAGTACAATAAATATATATAAGTCAATGATTTTGTATATTATTTTACAACCCCATTGACCTAGAACTACTGGATATAGGCAATTACAAGACGATTGATCAACCCGTAAAAAATTATCTCGAAAGTAATAAGTTTTTTAAAAATAGTTAATTAAAATAACTATTATTTTAATTCAATTCAATTAAAGAGAATTTTAATTTTAAAAATCTGTGTTACACGTGGGATATCGTTACAACGAATTATATTACACTACTCCTTCAATGTATTAAAGCAAGTAAAAAAAACAAATACTAAGAGTCAAAAATTATTAGATAGGTAATTTTGTAAAATAAAAAATTTATTGTATTACATATACATCTTGCTATACTACTATTATAATTATTATGTGCCTCTAAAAACTTCTCCAACATATTAGTAGAAATTTATGTAGGAAAATTACTTATAAATTAAAAATCCGATAAACACATCTTCTCTCACAAATGCAGTATTGTAATAAATACATGTAATTGCTTCAGTACTTATTTCATACAGTTTGAATACATGCTCAATATTTTATTTTACACATGACAAAAATTACGAAATATTGTGTATCTAAATACGTCACATCACACCAACAACATAATAAGTTAATTCCTTTCTTTTTAAATTCTAAATGTAATAAATGAAGTCAAGAAACTATAGTTTGTTCCCAAGTCATATGATATAGCAAAATATAGACACAAATGTTTTGTTATTTATATAAATATTTTTATACTCCATTATACACCAATTAACTTCCCATTTCTAACGATTTTGTTTGTAATTAACAGACTTCAAATATGTGTTATTTCACTGTAATAATATGTATGTATAGAATAGTATACATTGTATAAATTGTAGAATATGGTATACAATGTCCATGTTAAGCTATTTTTCGAATGTTGGAAACCTAGATTTGTCTATTACGGAAAATGTAAAATTTTTTTTAGAAAAAACAAATCTTTTTTCATGTTCATTAATTAAATAGAATAGATTAAATTTTGATTGAAAAAAACTTAATATTGACTGAGTTAATAATATTAAGTAATATGTATTATTATTGAGTGCCTTAGTTCTAATATTAAGTTCCACTTCATTTGATTAAGCTCGTATCATGAATTTAATGAGTTTTATATATATAAAACGCTTATTTTCTAAAAATGTTTTTTGTACTAAATTATTTGACCAAAAGGTTTTGTAGTTAATTGTTGAATCTTATTTAGGTTAAATTTATTTATAGATTATATTTTATAATACTTATAAAAGAGAAGTTTTATAAAATGAATATATAGTGAAATAATATCATAACTTTCTTATTTTATATACACTAATTTTATAATCTTTTACTAGTTTAATACACGCTTTATTCAGTTTTACAACTTTAGAAAAATTTTTTTTTTTAAACATAACAGTAATTCTAGATTTATTTAATTCATGGGTATCATATTAGTAAATTTGTCAATCTAAAATATCTAAATGTGTAGTAAAGAGTAGGTATAGCTATATAGTTTCGAAAATGTATAATCCATACAATATAGTATAATTTGTCTCCATTGGTATTATTTATTTATAAACGTTATTTGAGACATTTGAAATATATAGTAATATAAATGTTATATATATAGTTCAGCTATGCGGGATGCTAACTGTACAACACAAATGATTGTGGATAATATGTCCTCTGTTTCAGAACTATCAGAAGAAAATATAATGATATAGACAAATTAATTATTAGTAGGTATTTGACAAATTACATGAAAAGTACGCATAATATCCATATAACGACATTTCTTTGGCCCGCGTACAATAATATTATCATATTTATATTTGAAAATATAATTTTTATTAACACTTTAAACCATATTTTCTAAATTTCAACGATTTTTTGTTCATTAAAAATATTTATATAAATACTATCGTAAATTTGAAATGTTACTTTATATTTAGGATATCTAAAGAAAAGTCGGAAAAATCTGGACGCGTCCAGTGGATGTTTTAAGAATAGAACACAGTGGCCTAATGTTTGCATCTTTCGAATATAGTCAATTTTCTTATAATAGGTATTGTAATTTGGAAAATTTTAATATATGTGTTTATAAGTCCACGTAGTTTGCTGTTAATTTATTAATTGGATTCATATGTTTGTCACTAATATAATTGCTAACTATATATGGACTTAAGACACATACAAATATTAAAATTTTCATAAAACAAAAATTTTTGCACCCTGTCTTTATCATATGAACACCAATATATTTTACGATGAAGAAACAATATTTGATAGTAATTAATGCTTTTGTTATCATTATATTTTCAAGTACATGTAGGAAATAAGGTCCTTTGTTATATGGTTACAGAAATTTACCCTAAAGATAAACACGGTAATATTTTGGAAATAATCTGTGAGTTAAAACTAGATTTTCGGGAACTTTATTAACTTTCAGACAGAATCGGAAGAGTTCCTTATGAATATAAAATTATACGAGTAAACGCAACAGAACAATTTTTTGTGCATCGATGTTAGATGTTGACAATAGATATATTACTTATAAGTAGCATAGTTAAATGAAAAATATTTATGTGCAATAAAAGTCTATCACATTTATCAACGTATAATAAGCACTATAAAATTATTATATGGGCGTACATATGTTTTAGTGCAAAATATATAGAATAAATTTAAAGTTTAAAAACACAGTGATCAAAAACCCATTTTAAGGACCAATTCAATTTAACGAAATAATTTCAGTTTATACTGTATTCAGAAAAATATATAATCTAGACTGTGGTAACTAATCTCTTCTTTATATACGAATAAAGAAAGACTTTTGTCCTAATAAATAAAAGTAAAATATAATCCGTATATTTTAGAATATCAATTATGAACCAAACAAAAATCTAAAATACACCAATACCATTTTTTATATTTCATTTTATACAGATAAGACAAAAATACAATTATCACATTGATTCTGAATAAAGTAGGAAAACCGTCTGATTCCACATCAACACTATTTCACTGAATATTTAACAGAATAATATTAATACGTTATTTTCATAGACATGAAATTTTAATAAAATAAAATAGCGGAAATGTAAGAATCAGAAAACGACACAAGATACTCTACTATAATCTCATTATTAAAAACAAGGCATTTCGTAAGATATCTTAACAAGCTGATATTAATATTTTATAGAACATGATATAATATAGTTTAGATACGTTTTACAATATACTGACTGATCAATGAAAAAATAATGATGACAACACAATCTAAGAAAATAAGAATGCAATATAACCTGATTTAGTAGAGTTTTCAAAGAAAGACATACAATAAATATTAGTTCAAAATTATATACAATTACAAAACAACATCATAATAAAGGTCAAAATAATATTCTAGATATTACATAAATACAAATTGATCAGGCGCACATGTTGATAAAAGGAGATGAAATTAGACTCACCTCATAAATATAGCAATAATTGAAGTAGTATATACATTTCTTTCTATTCAGAATATACCGATATGATCATCCACTAATGTATATAACTTTGCTTAACATTAAATAATGTTATTAAACTGTTACACGTAATTATGCGAACATACATATTATTGGGTTTTATTCTAATTGATGATAATACAAGAAACTATACAGGAAAGAAAGGTTATTGTGGAAAGACACACGGATTTCAACATTGTAAAAAAGACAAACAGTTGCTTTTCTGGATTGCATAGTAAATGTTGCAATACATTGATTCTGAGATTTGAAAGCCTCAGAGACATAAAAATTAAAGAATACAGAGATTCAAGCTATACTTACATGAATGAAAACAAAATTGGCTTAAAGGGTTTGTACAATAACAGAACATAAAATATGTGAATCTTCTTTTAAACCAGGAGACATATTATGATCCTATGATTTAAAGCAAATATTTAAGAAATGTTATACATTTCAGAATCTATAATCACACATAAGCTATCAGGTTTAGTTAAGAAGAATCAATATATTGATAACTGAAACTGTCAATCCTAACTGATAAAAACTAAAATATAGATTCGAAGTTGTTGCAACCTTTTTTAAAAGAAGAGGAAATATGATACTTTAGTATATTCACTGAGTAAGAGGTCACAATAACTGTAGAAAGTGCATCTCTTATCTATATTAACCGATAACCAATGTTATGTAGCAACACTAACACAGAAAGCAATGAACATCCCTTAGCAACACGATCTCTCTTCCTCAGTGGAATCCCCAACTTGCACCGCACCTCCTATATTTGGTGTGCCAAAGCCTTCACGTATACCATCCCATCCGCCGCCACCACCAGCCTGGACCGAGGCGAACTTACCCGCCATCATTAGTTCGTATACCCGCTCAGCAACGCTTGTGAAGGCTGCTTCCACATTCTGTCCACTAAGCGCGGAGGTTTCCAGATAGTCATGGCCACCAAGAGTCGAAGCAAAGTGGCGCGCTTCCCGAGTGGACACGGCGCGTTCTGCCTCCATATCGACTTTGTGTCCAATTAGGAGGAATGTTGGTTCGGGGCACTTCATGCAGTATACTGCTTCTTCGTACCACTCAGTGAGATGGTCGAAGGATGCTCGTTTTGTGATATCAAATACCAAGAGAGCAGCCACCGAGTTACGATAGTAGGACTTAGTAATCGATCTGAAAAATAGTGACATAATACGAAAATGCAAACTAATTGAATTTAAAGAAACAATAGTATAACAAAACATAGACAATGTTTAAATATTTTATGTTGAAAAATATACAACATTTTCTATTTCAACGTGTTGTAATTTTTTCAATTTTATGTTGAATTTACAATTAAAAAAAATAATAATAATTTAATAATATTAAAGGTTCTATTGTAAAAGACAAATTGATTCCTAATCATTAGTATTATTGATTGAAAGAAATACACAATCAATAACAGCAGTTATAAAAGTGAATCATCAATTAAAAAAGATAAAAACGCAATGTTGAATTTTATTTACATACAAATACCAGGTACACATCCAGGTCTCCAAGCTGCGAGCAAAAACAATATTTATGATTTTCAGAACACAATGTTATGTATCATTTAACAATTTTATTTGAAATAAAAATTGAATATACAAACAACAAGAAAGGTTACAAATACTGGGCAACATCTATCAATGAAGAAACACACAATATATTGCCAGAGTGTGATATATAAGAGAAACACACTGGTTGTGATCATATGATCGCATTTCTGGTGTTAAAATGCAAGACTGCCCAAAAATTTCCAGACCTATGTTGTCAAACATTTTTTGGCGATTTCCGTTATAACATTCCAACTTGCGGTGTAAAAAGAATGAAAACGATTTATTTATATGAAAAACACATTTAATGTCAATAAATACCTTATAAACAGTAATTATGTTGATTACATAGTCCAGGCTACAGACAAGTGTTAAAAACATAGTACAACATAGTGATACAAATAATAATTAGTCTAATTTATACTTTTTGGTGTTGATGTCACATGAAATGTCACTAAGCAATTCTTGCTTTGATGTTGCAGTCTTACTAAGGGTGTTGGACCTCTTAAGAAGTTCGAGTTTGCCCTGACCTTTACTTTTTGGCCGGTAAACAAATCAGCAATCTTTGGACAGCATGTCAATATCCTGCTCTAGTTTCTTCCACTTGTTCTATAAAAATCAAAAGGAAACATGATAAAATACATCTAAAGAAAGCTTGAGAAAATGAAGGACGTGAGCACACAGAATAGTTAAATATTACAACTATTAAGACAGGGAAAGTTAATTACCTGAAGGGTGGTAATGTCTTCTGCCTTTCTTTTGGCAGTTGCACCAGCCAGCATGTTGGGCTTCTGGCACTGTTGCTCAAGAAGAAATTTTCTGTATTTAGCAAGATTTGAGAAGATCAGTAGAGACATTGAAAAAATCCCACTGCTTTTCTTCACCAATTTCAAGGTGCAGCACATCATATGTCTGTCTTAGTGTCCACAGTGATGTGGCTTGTAAATTAGGGGCTGTTGTGTCCTTGTTGATGTGAAATCCTCATTCAACAGATGCATTTCCATGAAATAGGGACAGTATCATCCTTATGACTGTGAATAGCATACTATTCTTGTTAATAAAATCAATGAAAAAGGAATCTAACCTGTCTTTACGCTTGAAAAAAGCATCAAATTCTGACCAGCATGTAATAACTGTAGTTCAGATGAGGTCCTTGAAACATTTTTTTGAGTGTATTAAATAAAGTGTAAAAGTTGTTTAATTATGTATAAAAATGTTTTTTTTTGAAATTATATAAAAATATAAGATAAATTTAATTTCCAGACTTTTCAGGAATTTTCAAAGACTTTCCAGACTTTTCAAGGCCCTCACATTTTCCAAGATTTTCCAGACCCACAGGCACTATGTACTACTAAAAAAATTAGTTAAGAGTAGATATGAATACATAAGTATATGATACCTCAATCTGTAAGTTGGCCAACACTGTATTAAATTAACATGTATTCCAAAATGCCAAAGGCTAACAGATCATTCCAGCTGCACTTCTTAATTATTTCTCTTACTTCAGTAATTTCATCAACTCTTTTTCAATAATGCTCTTATTTTGAAAGCCCCATTTCTAATGATGGTTGTGCCTTTTCGACCTTACTCTCAAAATTTTTAAATCTTAAAAAATGTCTGATGTTTGACATTGGCATCTGAAATCAATTCTCTGCAATGGAAATCCACATTTTTTCATTGCAATATAGATGATTGTAAATTATAGTCTTGTATTTCAAGTAACCTAATATATTATTTTAAAAATTAAATCATATAAATATATTAAAAATAAAGTTTTATAACACATAATTAATATTATTTGAATTATTGTCTGTAATCTCCTAGTTGGAAAGCCAAATAAATGTTTTTTTCATAAAAAGGTCTAATATAACATTTGCAGGAAGGAGTAAGGATTATTGCAGCAAAATTATCTCTATATGCTAATGTATAGATAACTTGTATAGTAAATTAGACATAGTTTATAGTCCTTTTAAAAATTTCTTCCCGGACTGCCACATGTAAAAAATACATTTTTTTACGATTTAAAAAAATTAAAATTTGTGGGCATTTTATGATAAAATTTTGAGGCAATTCTAAAACCAAAAACAATTTCACTGTACACAAAGAATAATTATTACAAAAATAGGTAATAATAATATATTAATAAATACAATTAATGTTATTATAAATATAATTATTCCATAATAGTATAATGACACATAAATATCCTTTAGACAAAACAATTATCATGGGGTTTATCAGTAGTCTCAGTATATTAAATGTTAATTGAATAGTAACAAAATAAAGAAATATTATGAGCATTATTAGACTTAGACAATGAATTGAATAATAATAATATATAAATATCTGTTTAGGCAAGCAAATATTGTGGCTTGCATTTAATTTTTAAAAGATCAATTTCATCAGTTAATTTCCTCTTTCTCTCCTTTCTCATTTCTATTAGAGACTCAGAATCCCTCACCTTACATGAATCTAAGGGCTTTGATAACAATCTAATTTGCAACTTATTATTGTCCTCTTTGATAGCCTGTTCTGCAATCAGAATTCCCTGTTCCTTTGATTTAATTCACTAGCAATTGCTTTATGTTGCTGCTTGGATTCTCCACATGAGTTTTCTTGAGCAGCTTCTCTTGAATTTTGTTTTGCTCTTGTATGTATGTGTTTATTGGCTTGTAAATTGCAGTGACATCATTGCCATGATTGTGAAACAAAATCTAACAAATTTTTGGTTTTAAAATTGGGAATTTCATAGTTTCACCCACCTGATTTAAGTCATGTTTCACATGATGAAGAGCCTATTATTGTATCCTTATTTAGGCTGCCACCATGAATGTCCAAGATAGATTTCTTAATATAGAATCCTTGTTCTGGTACAATATTTCCGTTAAGTGATAAAATACAATTCAATAAAGCTGATAATTGGGGATATTTTATAATGCCATTTGGATTGCTTATTAAAATGATGTTAGACCAATAAGTATTTAATCAAATAGTTGATGATTTTTCCATCCCCATATTAATATCTAACCACAACTGGCTAACTTCTTTCCAAAATGATCTTAGAAGTACATTTATCCAGTTCATACCAATTTGTAGGAATGGTTTTGGTATTTCAATTATTATTATATTATGTTGTCACAGACATCTTCTGTAGTAGACAGTGTATTAACACAAAAAACTTATAGCAATTGTCAGATGATTGATAGCAATTAATGTACAGGTTTAAAGATATTTGTCAAAATGTAGATATGCAGCACATATGATAATTTTATTGGAAAGTGGCATGTGAGTTTGGACATGGCTAGTTGCAGTGACATAGAATGTGTACACACATTTTTAAAACACTAGTCTATTTAGCTTCAAAATGTCTCTTGTATAAAATATCAATATTTTTTTAAATTATGTACCAATGTTACCATAGATTCATTCAAGATATGAATAGAATGTTTGTTTGCAGTGGTATGCTATCATAAAGTTTAGATAATTTAGGACATTTCTAGGGCAAACTTTTGGAAGTCCTGCTTTTTCTGACAACATTTTTGAACATTTGTATTTATAAAAGAAGATATTTTAAATTTTCTCTGAACATTTTTCAGGCAGTTGATTAACAAATATTTATAATAAAAGAATAACAATTATAAAATACATTTATTGACAATGGAAATATACCTAAATTTTTCCTGTCCTGCTGTATCCCAAAGTTGAAGCTTAACACGAACACCATTTTTAAGCTGAACAAGTCTGGCAAAAAAATCAACTCCAACTGTTGGATCACACATATTTGTGAACTTCCCCTCACTAAAATATCGGACCAAAGACGACTTTCCAACCATACTGTCTCCAATTAATATTATTCGAAATTGATAATCAAACATTACGTTCACCAGTTAAGATATATTTTAACAATAAATGAAAATCCAATATTATTAAAAAATATTTTTAAAATTGCCATACAATTTAATATTAAAATTAATTTAAAGAAATTAATATTGGGCGTTATATACGTTGGGTGAAAGAGATCTTTGAAAATCATGTTTTTTAGAATAATGTTATTTGTGAAAGGCCTCTTGATATAGGATTTTTTTTATAGTGGTATGAATATTTTTTCTATAAATTTATATAAATCTACGTCAGATTCTTAAAATTTATTCGTTTGTATCATGCAGCCTACGTTTCAATATAAATGTTCACTTGATGTTCACAGATTGATTATAATAGTGAAGGGTTGGAGGTTCTAAGGCTGTACCTAGACTTTTTTCAGTGAAGGGGGGGTGGGAAGGGGCAAGATTTTACAAAAAGGCGCCAAAACAAAATTGCATTTATACATCACTGTAAAAATTGTTTCAGAATAATGTATTTCAAATGGTTTTTCAGAAAAGCAAAAAGATTATATTAGATGTAAATTTATATGTGCTAAATATGTAATGGAGCCATAAATAGAAGGAGCGCCAAAAAGCGAAAATTAAGCGCGGGGGGGGGGGCGAGTGCTCCCCTGCTCCCCGCTAGATACGGCCTGCGTTTATGGATATATATATATTTAATATATTATATCCATTATAATTATTAATAACATTGAATTATTCATTTCATAACATTAATTACAATCAAGAAAACATAATTATTAATCAAAGAACATTTATTATTTAATCAAGTATATAGCTATTTAATATTATATAGCTATTAAAATCTTAACTTATTATATATGGGAGAATTTTTTTCTTTTCTTTTTTCATTTATCCTAACTCAATCATGACAACCACTCAAATTCAAATTCGCATTTCAAACATTCAAAACAATATATATTATAATCACTTATTTCTGTCATAGATAATAATCAACAAATACATATATTATAGGTATAACGCAGTATGCACTAAATTAACTAACAGGTAATCTCTACCATTCTACATCTACAGTACCTCTCACAATCCTTTCGAAGCAGTCTTTTGCCGATTATTTTGACTTTCTACCGTCATTATATGGGAAATCCATCCTCACGGCACTAACCATGAGAAAAATTAAGGGCGACGGAACCACTCAATGTCAAACATTCGAGGTGGACGAATCAGCAGAACACTTGAATGTCCTCAGTGGAATACCAGAAACCCTCCAAAACAACCCGATACGTATAATAGAATTCCTGAGAAAAATTGGTCGCGCTGAGCGGTCACGCAATTTAGCGGGGTAATAGAAGAAGAAGAAAAATGAAATTAAATAGAAGTGTAGATAAATAAATAAACAATAGTACATGTATAAAAGCTGTGGGTCGGATCACAGTAGAGTAGTTGAACAGACAGTCCTAAATAGACAACGTATAATATGCATTCATTAAGTAAATATAGTAAATTAGCAATAAAAATAGTAATAGGCAAATTAGAAAATTAAATTTTTTAGTTCTTCCCGCTCATTTTGCTATTTAGTGATAGTGCGATGATCTTTATTATCATATATTGTTCATAATAACTTAAAAAAGGTATAGAGTTTCAGAACTACAACATTTTACAGTGATACATTATTAGAATTTGGATCTAGAGGACCAATTTCATCATAATATCTTGTCGTATAAGTAGTAAAAGGCTATCCTACAACCTAGAAACAATTGAAAATTTTAGAATCTAAAGAAAATCTGTTTTAAAAATTTTGAAAAAAAACAATATAACCATGAAAGTCACTCTGAAGTTGCTTGATAATTTTTTGATAACTTCCAACATAATTACACTTTTAATTTTGACGTTTAAGTTTAGTTTCGTAGTAACTAAATGTGTAAGATGTCGGGTATTTCCAAAATCCAAAATTTATTACATTTTTCATATATATAATATTTTAGATAAATGAAGTATATTGTTATAATCCTTACGTCTAATAGTATCAAATTAAGATCACTGAATAATACAAAAATCAGACTCTCAAAAAACGGTTAACTAATGTAATGAATATACTGATATATTATCAGTTTTAATTGATTATTATAATTACGTAACTACAATTCATAGTGAGGTGAACTAGATTGCCACAATCTAAATAATAATTTATACAAATTTTAGCTAAAAAATTTGAACCATATAGAAATAGATTTTTGTTTTAGTACCAAGGAGAGCAAAAAATCGATTTCTATGATTTAAACTAACATTCAGTTTCATAAATTATTTCGCAAATAATATTTATTTAACATTATTCATTATCTATAATCAAATATTTGTACCTTAAGCTAAGATTCGTTTTGCACTTTTAATAAATATGTATATATAACACGAATAATACGCATAAAATTGAAAATTCATGTACTCCAATAACATACAAGAATTGTTTATGGAAAAAAGGCATGTTTAAATTATTTTTACTTTCATTTTTTTCTTTTTTGTTTGGATAAGGCATATATTATACTCATAAATTTACACAATTGAAAATTAGTACAATGTTATAAATATTTTGTTAAAGTAATAGCCATTAGTATAAATTGGAGTATAAAGGTTGATTTAATTTTATTAGAAATATTCTTTTTTGACTTCCTAACTCGTAAGTTAAAATATTTATCCGGGATCGCAAGAAAATGTTTGGTGCAAAAGGTTAGATACTTTTATCAAGTAATATGATCCGCATGGGATGATCAAACATGTAAGTCTTAAGTTGCAGAAATTGTTCAATTTTTTTGATCAGCATTTAAGTGTTTTTCCATTAATAAGAAAAGGAGAAGTTTTTATGGTTTTTACCAAAATTTTATGAAAATGCACATTTAAAAAAAATTCAGATGATATTGACATTTTTAAATAAATTAATGCCCATCACTTTGTTCATCTAAGCGTTTTCTATCTATGAAAAAAAAAGATGGATAAGTTAAACTAATCCTTTTCTAGAAACATTTGAATATTAGTTCTCAAGCTAAAATTTGCTTAAAATAGGCTTGAACGTTTCAAATGTTTCCAGAAAATGATTAGCATGACTTCTATTTAATTTTGCTTGTAATATGTAGAAAACACTTAGATTAACAAAATGATATGAATCAATTGATTTTAAAATGATATTAAAATCTTAATTTTCTCTAAAATGTACACTTTCATAAAAATTGTGTGAAAACCATACAAATTTATCCCATTCTTTAATATGGAAAAACACTAAAAAGACTTACATGGATCCCATTACATTAATCCCATGTATTATATTACTTGATAAAAGTATCAAACCTTTTGCACCAAAAATTTAGATTAGAACCCTCCTGGGATCCCGGACTATATAAAATACCATAATATTAAAATGTGTGTACCTTTTAAAATTAATTAAATAATTTGAAGTAAAAAATTCAAATTATTGACTTTTTTCATTAATTAGAAATAATCTTTAATTTCTAAAAATTGAAATGTTCTAATAAATGATTAATTAATCAGTTAGGCTATTGCTGTAAGATTATATTTATTGCAAACGATAAATCTCTTTATATATTCATAGAATTTATTATATTTTCAGATTATGGTTCAAATCGGAGTGTTGTTTGGTGTGCTCTGTTGCATCATCGCATTTGGTGCGAAATGATTTATTGGTTTGGTCAAATGGATTAGTACTAGTCAGGGTTTAAACATAATTATTAAATTTTAATAACAGTATTATTTATAGTCTTTTTAAAATAAAAAAAATTATAAAATGTACAAAACGTACTAAAGTCGCATCATCTCATAAAATATTACTCTGCTGGGAATAATCAATATCTTAACTTGTTTCATAGAAAACAAAACTTTTCATGGATAATTGTAATTTATCTAAAGACGTAAAAATCGACGTACAACTGATAGCAAAATATTTCATTTCGTGTACTAGCTCCTTACAATTAATATTATATGCAATACAAAACATTATTCAGCATACAATACTTTTTATTGTCGAATATTTTTTTCTATTTAAGGTGGCTCCAGTCGCGCAAATAAAGAAAAAAAATGGTAGAAGATGATTTTTATATTTTTAATTTTAACTAGTTTCTCTATAAATTAGATGATAATTTTAAGTTTTTATCAAAAGAGAGACACTTATAATAGAATTGACTTTATTTTTAGTGTCCCGAGGCAAAACTGTTAAACAGAGCAGCACGTCTAGGAATGCAGGTCCAGAACGAGCAGTTGATGGAGACAGAAACCAGAATTGGAGGGGAGGATCTTGTACTCGTACTGAAGAAGAACAAAGTCCTTGGTGGTATGTGGATTTGGGAGAGTTCCATACAATTACAAAAATTAGAATTTACAACCGAATGGATTGTTGTTCTGGCAGATTGACCAACTTCATAGTATCTGTAAGCAATTTATTTCTAATTTAAAAATGTAAAATATTATTACAATTAAAACGTCAAAGAGATTGGACTTTAAAGAGTTATAAAACGCAGAATTAAATAATAATTTATTGAAAATATCAGATTTCAAATTTAAAATAAGGTATGAGTGATTTTGATTATGTCAAAAGTTTATAAATAAATATTAATTATCGGGAAACTTTTTTATGTTTTAAAAGCAACTAAAAATTAACTTGAAAGCAATTTTGGAACGTACTTCTACGAATCATTCTATAAGAGGAATTTCGGACTTGTGTATGCTTAGAAAAAGATTTTCTGCGTGTAAGGAACGCAGAAAAAAATTAAGATTGCTATTATTGATTTGACAATAGATGGTAACAATCAAATGCAGTAAAGGTCAATGTTTGCTGGCATGTTTTGTTTATATTTTTAAGCATTGTCTTTGTGTTTTCTAGAACCTAAAAATCTACTGTATAATCATTGTTCTACTATTATAGTGGTTAATTGGAGTCCTATAATATGATACTCATATTTTCACAAAATGTAAATTGTATTGAAAATGGGAAATTTTTTACTGTTAGTGACTTCTGTCGAGTTTTCACACACGGTTATTATTTGAACAGTTGAACAATTTCTCAGTAGTATATTATAATAATTGCATTTATTTGTGTATTTCAACAACTTTCGGTATTTTATAATTTTTATATTTCCATTTTTCAGGGTGGTCCACAACTACCATTGAGGGAAATAGCTAAGTTCCCAGGAAATGGAACCAAAAAACAAATATTAGAACTCAATTGTGTAAAACGTGAAATTCGTTTTGTGAAAATTCAGCTGTTAGATACAAACGTCTTAAGCTTGTGTGAAGTTGAAGTCATCGGATATGCTACTGGTAAGAAAATGATTAAATTATACAATCATCAAAGGGAAACGATGTTTATAGGAATTAAATTTATGTATATTTAAAACATTGACGTTAAATTATCGCAAATATAGTGATCTAATTACTGTTTGAAACTGTTATTTGCTATTTTATAATGACCGGTCGTTTTAAACAATAAGTACAATATATTTTGAATTAATTAGATAGTCAAAATGCACACATGTATAGGCTATTCTTGTGTCAATACCAAAATCCAATAGCTATTACTAAAGATAACCTTTCAATTAATAAAAATACTTGCACACAACTTCTTGAAGATAAACTGTAGGTCGTATGCAAACATTTCACAACATATTCAAGTAATGATGCCATGAATGTCTACACAGATAGAATAAAATTCGCCTAATAGTGCATTTTGAGATGTCATCCCACGCGCTATTGTGGTGCAAATTGATTTTTTTGCTTTTTGTGATATTTTTAAGTCTTAGCAATTCAAAAATGGTGGGGTACAAATTTTCAGACCTCTGGAACCTCTTATTATCCTCCCCGGACTGGTCTTAGGACCTGGGGGGTCTGGTCTGACCTACCAAACCTCACTATAATTCACTTATTCAATATCTTCGTTAATAAAAAGTATTTATTTTTTCATTTCATTAAATTTAACTCATAAATATATAGAAATAATTTTAGATATTGCATTTTGTTCTTTTTAATGGAAATGATGAAATGCTTTAAATTGAAAATTGCATCACAAATAGTTATTATTTCACAAAAGGAAACAGATTAATATTATTAATACAGTTGTGAACTCCTCATATGAGTACCTTTCAATTGGACACATGAGGAAACACTGGGTTAAATTCTTGATTTTTGTGACAGTTAATTTTTAGTTTGGTTATTGAAGAGTGGAAAACGAATAATATACCTTTTTCTTTTCAGATCCATATTCGTATATTTTTTCTGTTTAGAATACTAGTATAAGAATATTGACATTATGAACACCATTTTTGACCACGATGAAACAGCGTTAGAACTAAACCAGTTTTATAAGAAACATAGATTTTCTAATAATTCGTTATGGTATTAATATTAGAATTAATATTATTTTTCAGAAGTTCCACAAAATTAGTCCAAAATTACCAGCCGGAAGTGGACCAGGTGGACTACCCATTGCTGCTCCATCTCGCTGACGATAATAAGTGTCATTAAAAATAAACTGGATATCTTATTGGCAGTACTAAAACATAATTTACTAAATATAATTTTAGAGATATTATTATGTTCGGTATATTATATTTGAAAACTGAATATAATCATTTTAATTATCATGTTTTCAATCTCAATTTTTTTGAAAACATTATTATGAAATGTCCACAATATGATAAATTTCTGAAATGCCCTTTTTTTAAGCTATATGGTGATTTTCCGAAATGCACAATACTGCATTTGTATTGTTTAAATTGATCGCTTATAGTTCTGATAGAATTAGCGCTGAATAAGAATAATTTTTCAGTTTTAATATAGTTTGAAAAAATTTTAATGTCGAAACCTATTTATTTATATAGTTATATGAAAATTTTGCATAGAATGGCATTGATAGAATAGATAATACCATATAGATATTACTCTATACCTAAAATAAAACTAAAAACGACTAAATCCGGCCTACTTTGAAATGTAAAACATAAATATTTTTTTAAATCTATGCGTATATGAAGTTTCTTAAAATTGATATAGAATAAAACTAGCTATAATGGTTAAATACAGTACGAATATAGCGCAATATACAATTATTTATAACGTTTAAATAAACCGTTCATCTCGTTTTCTGACGTTGATCTATCTTACCATACAGCGTCGCATGCATTGACTTAAAGGATGGCTCATCCAATTAAAAATATGAAAGTGGTTGTTTAAATGGTTAATATTTGATAAATAATAATATTTATATTGTATTATACAACATGTCATTACATTATTATAGTTATTATTAATAATATTTTGTATAACATTATATTTTTATATAATTCAATAAATTAATGGATACATATCCGGTGCAATATCTCCTATAAATTCGCTATAAAAACATCGAAATCAAAGATGTTTATTTACTGTATAAGCACTTAAACACAGAGGGTTAATCAATTTAATACATTTATAACAAATCAGTCTAAAAAGCGTTCAGAGGCTCTTCATTGGATGAAGATCGCTTCTTTTGTTTTCCGAGAAGCCGATCCAAGTTAATCCAAAATGAGTGGAAATCAAGCCTATGTGAAAACAACTGGTCGAAATAACGTATTTTACTCTAACTGAAGTAAATACTTTGCATTTATCTATCAAGCAGTTTTTGGTTTTATAAAAATGTTAGTTCTATAATTTCTAAAATCACCATGGTCATTACTCTAAATAGTTTAATTAATGCTGTACATAGTTTAAGTGTAATATTTATGTTCAATACTCAATTTTTACCAAATATCTTTAATTTTTGTTTTAATAGGTAATTTAAATTAAAAATCTTTAATTGTTATTTAAATTTTTCCGATAGATTTAATTGTTTTTTCTTTGTTTCTGTAATTATTTGCTTTGTCACAATCGTTCTGCTTTCGAGGACTATATAACGTGAAGCAAATTTTGTGTATCTGTAAACGGTAATAATTAAAAATTACTTTTAAAAAAAATTTAATTAAAAGAGTTGTCGATACATAAAGACAAAATAAGACAAAATAAGACAAAATAAGACAAAATAACAATAAATCAATAATACACATAGACAAAACTGTCATGTTATACATTAATTTTATGCAACCTGTTAATTTAGCTTACTGTCATGAAAACAAATATACGTATTTGAAAATCCTCTAATTCGATATGTATGGAAAATATAATGTTGTCTCATTTAAACACAATTTTTCGTATATATCGATTAAGTCCATACGAATTATTTTACGAATCGAATCCAGAGAACCTCGATGGCTAGGAAAATAAATCCAACCACGTAGAGCACTATTACAATAATTAGAAGTCCTCCTATTTGATCAATTTTGATAGCGTCACCTTCCAAGATGCCAGTGTCAGTTGTGTTACATTGGAGACTTAATTTCGAATCACTATCCATATGATCCTCCATAAATTTCGAAAAAGTCCCCAATTGAATATGCCTTTTAATGCTATAAATATAAAATTAAAAGTTATTAAAATAATATTTACAAGGTTTACTATTTTTAATTAGTCAGTATCATCAAATATTATTTATTTTTTATTTAGTGAAAGTCACATGATTTTATTATATTATCTAATTTACAAAAAATTTAAATTTTTCCCCAAAAAATATATATTTGTATTTTATTTGTCACCAACTAAATTCATTTACACGCTTCATTTTAAGACTAATTTATATTTCAATCAGAAACACTGCGCATTATAGAGTATGTGACCTACATATTAAGACAAATAACTCTGAAGAAGCTCTGAATACGATTTCCACGCAGGGTGGGTTTAAATAGACCTTTACCCTAAACAATTTCTCCAATCCTAATTTCTTCATTTTATAATAAGAGGAGTAATGTTTCTCTAGTTAATAAGAATAAGAATCAAAATTAAAAATAATCATTCAATATGTATTTCGATTTCGATGGAAGGTTTCGCGAATGTTCCACTTGGACAGCATACCATTAACCAGTAGGGGAGAAATATATTTACTGGATTTGTGGGCTACCAGTCGATGATTGGGCATATTTCCTAAATGTCGTTGCGGGAATATATCACAGTGCCGGAGCGAATAAAAAAAATCTTCCCAAAGTTTGGCTGTTGTGTAAAATGCGGTAACATCTACAGAAACTGATACACTGTCTGGGGCAACGTCGGCTTCATATTATTCTGTTGTCCAAGGAAGAAAGCGAAAAAGAAAATCTTGGAAAATAAAGATGATCGTGGAGATTCCATCTTCTGATTGAATGTATAATTTAAAATTGTCCTTTTGTAACATTAAATTGAAAAATTGAACTACAATTTGGTGTTATCAAAAAATAAAATTGGGAAATTTGTATCGGCGACTGTAATTAGTGTATGACATGGCGCAAGCAACATCAATGCCTAACTTATCCAGTTCCGTTCTATGATGGAAAGTTCCGGGTAAGCCACCATCTCCACTAATTGCAACCTCTTCAGGATAATTCTGTGTAAGTTAAACGATTCCAGGATAGCCCACGACCCTCTGCCAAAATATTGTTCAACAAAGGCACAGACAGCCAGCGAATTTCAAATTTGAAGGAATCATCGTCACGTGTCGTGGGGACCAAACCAGAAGAGAACCTTGCTTCCTTAATCATTAGAGAATTAGAAAGCTTCGTCGCCTTCAGTTTTCGTCTGACTACTAACACAGGCCTACCTCTATCTCTACAAATTACTGCCGCCAACCTTCCATGTGTAAAGACGCTGCTTAAAAAGTCTGCATAAGGAGGACTTTGGGTAATTTTCGGCAGAAGTTCTGGGCTTGGTACGATGAAGGTCCAGAGTTTAAAAGAGCTAACTATTTCGGCAATTGTGTGCCTGCTCCAATTCTCAAGGGAGATGATGAGACAAAAGTTATCGATTTAATACCACCCACTGGAACTTCACTTAATACTCAGAATTGTATTGTATTGTATTGTATTGTATTGTATTGTATTGTATTGTATTGTATTGTATTGTATTGTATTGTATTGTAA
>JAUZNC010013206.1:7693-29356 GCA_034780395.1 Vannuccia rotundouncinata | reverse complement strand
TAAAAAATGTTGTCTTCTTAAAAATGAATAATAAATTTATTCGATGGCCAAGCGTGGGATATCAAATTTTTTTCAATAAAGTGATGTCATATTCAACGAACGAAGTGATGTCGAATAAGTGTATAATATGATGCTTTAAATTAAATTAAATATCATTTTACAGTTAAAATGAATTTAATATTATATTTCAATTATTATTGAACCAAATGTTATATGTTTCTTATTGTATATATTAAACTATCCTTTATATCAAAAGTATTTAAATTGTTTAATGTTGAACTTCCACCCAAAATTTGATATTGATTATCCATATAAATATATTCCTCCGAGGACGTTTATTATTATTGAATATTGGTCAGTTTCCTGGTCTAGATAAATAATATATATATTATTCATTGCTTAAAAGGGACAATATATATTATAACAAACATATCAACTGAACTATATGTACCTAGTAATAAAATATATCTAACCATTGTTATCGATCGAAGCTAGGTTAGAAAATCTAATTTTTTTTACAACTATGTATATATACATATAATATTTTTAATTTTATTTATATATCTTTGAGTATACAACCTATGATAATTTGTTAACTAAAAAAATCTACATCCCATGTTAAGTATAATCAACATCGACATTTACAATAAGCTAAAATATTCGAAACAGTCCAATATACATTTAAAATTACAGTGATAATTAAATTTATAGTTCTAACTATTTTATAGAACATTCAGTAATACTATAATTGAAATAACAATTATCTAATCCCAAAAAATTTAGATATAGTGTTTAAATTTTCTAAATTTATATCAGTTGCTATGTTTAGAAAAATTCCGCGAGTCTTAAAAGTCTTTTTAAAATTTTCATGATTTATTCAATTATGTATTTTATACGTAGCCAAAAAAATAAAATCATATTACAACAATAATTTTCATGTAAGAATAACTGTTTTTTGTAGAAAACTTATAGCTAATAAATAATATTTTAATTTTGATACAGAAAATATTGTTTACAATCTATATAACTAGAAGCATGCTAGTTCAAATATATCAATTTGGCTATCTCTTTTTGTGTTATAGATTTGGTTTCACTTGAAAATATTTTATACCATAAAAATATATTATTTACTGTTTGTATCAATAATTCATAATGTTTTATTTATTTAATTTTATAATGTTTATAGTAATAATTTAGAAACCTTATTTTAAATATGTTTACATCAAAAAAATCATACATATTATTTCTTATGTAATATAACAATATAATCTATAAGTTAAATAAACATAGTTAGATAATTTAGAATTAGCAGTAAATGAAAAGAGAACATTAATAAAAATTATAATTTTATATACAATAATTGTATTTATTTTATATAGTTATTTATAATTATATGGGTTATGGTCATTATCTTAAATATTTAAAGATACTATAACTATATTTAATTTTCAAATGAAAGTTTACATTTAATAGTCATAACATTATTAAATTTTTATTTCAATATCTTTTTATATTATATGTTTGGGATATCCGAAAGACACATAACAAAAATAATATAAAATATAAACTACAAACCAACTGACATACAACATAAACCAAGTTAAATTTTAAAATATAAATACTATAGGTTATGTATTAGTATTTAATAAGATTTTAATTATTACTAATAATACTTTTTTTAAATATTTTATTTGGTTAGAATTTTAGTTTTTATTAGTCTAATGATTATAGTTTTAGTTATAGTTATAGCAAAATATTATTGATAAAATAAAATAATATGTATATATATATATCACAGGGATACCACAGCTTTTATCCATAAATCTGGCTTTTGGAAGGTTTTAAATACAAGGGGTTCCAAATTTAGCATGCTATATATGGTTAATAGGTAGCTTGCTTAGCCTTTCCATTAAGCCTTAAAATGTAGAAAAAAACTATCAGAATATTTAATAAAAATTATAGTTCCAGCATTTATCATACTATAATTAATACTCAGAATACTATTAATACATAGCTCAACCTAACCTCTATTTTATCTATTTGAAAGAAAAATTGTTATATATATTAAACTAAACAGTATGTATTAGTTTTAGTATTAGTCACTCTATAAAATAAATTATATATATATTGTTCAACCATGCCAATAGGATTTTAAAAACAGACAATTACAGCTTGTGGTTCTCCAAACACAAAGGACAAATTAGCAGCTTCTTTTCTTAAAGAAAAAGTTTCAAATAAAGCTTTGAATGAAATATCATTATCATCCAAAAGTGGTAGTCTTCCTATTAAAGTAACAATTTGGTTTTAGACCTAACATCAACCCACCTAAGCAACTGCTTTCAATTGATATGTGTAAAATTCAAACTGACATGAATCTGAGTTCAAATCAAACACTATTGCTTGATAGTCATATTCATAGTGCAAAATTTAGTAGGATTTTTAAGAAAATTTCCCAAGCCTTCTTTAATTATGGGTTTTATTAAACCTTACTAAATTAAATGCTATTTCTAATACAGTGATTGCTACAGATTTGCAATTGCAATAGAAAACATATTTAGTTGGTGCTACATTTCATTGAAGTTGCCAAGTATTGTTCAAACTCTATAATATTCTTACTCTATGCTTGGTTTCTATTACTTTTTTGATATCTATGCTTATTTCTGTATTCTGAATACAGAAATCAATTTCACTATTTCTAATATGTTTTGATATATCTATCCTTATTTCTGTAGTACATCTAAATACAGAATGTGTTTAATGTGTATTAATAATATATATAATGCTTATTTCTGTAGTCTAAATACTTAAATCAATTTCACTGTATCTAAAATGTTTTGTGCTCACTGGAAAACTTTATTCAAGGTATGTTCTTGTTCAACAATGACAGAAAGTATTTGGTTAAAATATTAATGGCAGCCATATTGTTTTTCTTAGCCTCATTATGTTCTAGAAAGACTAAATTATGTTTTCAACAATATGTTTAGATAGATTAGGGGTGGTTTTATATTCAAAGATAATATATTTATAAGGTCTAGGAGCTTTTGTTAAACAAATATATGCATATTTACATGTAAATAATGGTCATATTTGATTTGATAACATAACAAAAAAGCCAGTTAACAATTTTGTTCAATTTATATATTTAAATGAACCTTGAAGGTCACTCTATCATTGTATTACAACATAATTGTACTATTTTTTGGTTAATATGTTTCTTTTTTAATAAATATTTCTTATAAAATAATATATGTGTAAGTAAGTAAGGATTTCTATGCAAAAAATAATTATGTAACTGGTAAAAATCGTATTGTGTTAAAAAATGGTCTGTATTAATTTTAGCTAATAATAGTTTTATACTATATGTTGACAGTCATGTTTTTAATTATTTTTTAGAAATAAATGTTTCTATTTATTGTAATTTACACAAAATTTTTCTAACTATAGTTTTATTAAAAAGGTGAATATTAATGAGATTTTGGATAATAGAGCTAGCATATCTAGTAGTTTTATACATAAATTAATTACTTTCAAAACAAATATTGAAATTTTTTAGAAAATGAAATACTAGGCTATCAATATTTAATATTCAATGATTATACTACTATATTATATATCAAACCAATTATTTTCATACAAATAATTTAACCATAGTTTGAGCATATCAAACTAAAGTAATATTTAAAACAATGAAATGTTTATATTGTCATTCAATATATTATTTCCAATTATTATTTACAATAATGTATGTGGATATAATAAGTATTGTATTTCATTACCAATAATCTTTTTATAATTTTTCAATACCAGCATTTAATATTAATGAAAATGCTTGCATGTAAAAAATATTTTTAATAGAAAGTATCTCAGTATTAGGTACCTACTTCATTAGATATAGCATATTGTTATTTTATTAATCAGGAACAAATTTTATCACAGTTCTCAATATAAGAAGTCATGTAGACTGAAATTGTAGTTAATTGTAGAAATTATTCATGAGATTCTTGACATAATTAAAATATGTGGTCAATAATGATAGAATTGCAGATGGAAGCATGAAGTGTGTTCTTATTGAATAATCTTAATAATCTGAATATTATTAACAGTTTTTTAATACAATAAATTGTAATGGTCTTATTTAAAAAAAAATTAATATAAATTATAAGATGTATTATTTTTGTGTATTTAGATAAAATGTCAAATTAATGATGTCATGTTTTAATGATACAATAATTGTTAATTTGTACAAATTCTGCAATAAATACTTTTTTTTAATTATTTTGTTTCAGATAATTTCCTTCATTGTATTATTATACAAGTGATAGAATTACTGAGAAGATATGGCAAATGATGAAGCTGAAGGAGAAGGCTTGAAGATCCTTGAGGACATGCTTAAGAATGACTTACAAGAACTTAAGCATCAAATCGAGGAAGCCGATCTGGTCAATGGAGTTCCATCAAAGGGAATGAGGTATGTAGATCAATTGTATTACTAATTTTTAGTTTTGATCTTTTTTATGTTTGTTTAAAAAAACCGTATCTATAAAAAAAATTATCAAATGTTATATTAAGAAACTGATAACTGTTCCCATTTATTTGCTTATCAGCTCCCTTCACGTCCCTAAAGACATTGAATACTTTCGTCGTGAGCGCAAAATGATTTTGCAACGAACTATGCAGGTGTCCGAGGCCAAACAGCTCAAGGTGCAGGCTGACATTATGAAAACTGAAATGGAAATGTGCGACAGACTGGAGCATAATGAGAAGACTTTACCACTGCTTCTTCATCAGGTTAGTTCCACTTTGGTTTTTGGGTAACGGCTATATAGTGTGGAAAACTCTAATTTTACCTCTTTAATCGTCGACAGATAATTTGATAATATTCAAATAGATTTAGATTTGTACAGAACAATGATTTCTATTTGAATGCCTTGAACCGGTTATATTGTTCATATTTCTTTATTCTGTAGTTTTAAAAAGTATATTTATATTATTACATCAAAATAGTGAGCGTATGTACTACATAATTATATTATTAATGTTAATTTCACTACATTTATCACTGATTTACAAATGCAAAGTTTTTTGCAGCATTTCTTAAATCGAATGCAAGAATTGGTTGTCGCAAAGCATTCCCATTTACTTCGGTGGAAACGTTACTGTAACTCAGCTGATGTGATAGAGGCAAACTTTCCCGATTACAAGAAACGAATGGGGTAAGTTGAGAATGTGCTCTCTGGAAAACTGCATAAAAACGAGTTATTAGCGAGTTATTAACAAGTTGTTAGTGTACGGAATTTAGGTTAATGTTTGTTATAAGAGATATATGATAGTGTACAGTTCTACCTATATTATATTGGTTTGTTTATAACTATTGTTGTGTAATTGATATTGAAGAGAACAGTATTATTATTATATAATATGTAAATATAGGATAATTAAATCATTTTAATTAAGTCTCACATAATAAATAAAAATGTCACAATTTTAAAATTATAAAAAATCATCACGTTTAGAATTAAACCAACATCCAAAATATTTTCATAATAAAATATCTAACTGAATTATTTTAAAATTGATTGTGACAAACAAATTGTTTTTGATTTATAATATTAAAATGGTTATTGATCTTTTGTGATATTGGTTATTGGTCTATGAAATAACGGTCCTTGCTTGCAGGCAGTTAATGAACGAGTACATGGATGCCTCCAGCCGGGCCCAACGTCTTACCTCGGCCAGGGAGGGTTTCCTAACCTCCACAGAACAAGGCATAGATGAGATCACAGTGCAAGATATCTTCATCTATCTTCGCTGGCTTATTTCCCATCAACAATCGATGACGCTCTTTCAACAGTTTGTTCGAGTAAGTCTGTTCGAGTAAGGGTGAACTTCGAACGTTTTATTGCGTAATGTTTAATGTTGGGGCAATAACTATCGATAACTATCGATAATAGCTACAAAAGATCACATTAGTTATGTTACTTATACTAGTAGCAGGTTCAAAAACTGAATAATTCTAGTATTAACTTACGGGTTACTCTTTTGTTTATCTTTGATTATCTTTGAAACTGAAACATTAAGCTTTGCTCCAACCATAATTGTATATTTACATTGTGAGGACATGTATACATTGTTTGCTTTTGGTTCATTCTCCAACTTGCAGATCCTGCAGTGGTTTCCAATCGCTCACGGCAAACACATTTCCGTGATGCTGCACAAGGATACCGTAGAGGACGACAGTAATGTAAGTTCTATCAACAACACATGCATCAATGTTAGAGCAGGTCAATGATCTCCACTTTTCCCTCTCCAGACGGATGCAGACGACAGTGGTAAGTCTCAGCACGACCACGAAGAATCAGAGTTTCAGACCGTACGACAACCAACCACCCTTCAATTCAATCTGATCGGCACAGGCAACCAGGGCCCAACAGGCCTCTCAGACGATAACCCGGACAACTCCTCTGGCCTACTCGTGGAATCAGTTCCCCATCCACCAGCCATGGTGGCCTCCGCTCTCACCGGGCACAATCCAGTTCCGGCCACGCAGTTCAATCTGGGCCTAGCCGCTGCGGGTGGCGGGCTGGCCACTGATGAGAAAACACGCGGCTTACCGCTGCACACGAATGAGTTGGGGTCTCTACGTCCGCACCTCATTGTCCTCTGTCATGTCTACAATATTAACATGGTGAGTGAGATCTATCTGTATCTGACAGTGGATTCTTATAATATGTGAATAAAAGATTGTTTTTTATACGATTTCAGGACGTGAACACGGTGAGCTCGTCTTCAGAAGAAATGGAACTCTATGGAGCGATTAATAGAAAATTTAGATATTTGTTTCAACACCAAGAACAAATGAAAACCTTCAAAACATACGACAGAACCGATGTGAGTGAGATTTATTAAACACTTGTTCGGTGTATTTTTTTATTTAACAGAGATAGAATATTACTTTGGTTGTAACGATTTTGTAGTTCAGCAGCAAAACTCTTTCTAGTAATATTTCTAGTAAATATTGCTAATTATGAAACCTTTTATTTTTTACGGTTTTATTGGGAGCAAAACAGAATTGATAATATTTATGATAGTATTTCTAATAATTTTGTTTAAATAATCTTTTGATAATCAGGTAATACTCTATACAGTTTGATTGCTATAATCTAGTTTAAACATTTTTATTTTTCACATTTGGTGTTGCCGAAATTACAAATGATTAGTTCTGTTTTTGATTGACATTGTTTTATATGGTTTCTATTTCATCATTTAGTGATAATTGCAATAATTCCCTTGTGGTATTTGTAATTTAGAGAATGATGTTTTCCTCTATTGTTTTAATAATTCTTTGTTATCAAAATAAAACGGCATTCATTTCTAGTCATATGAATAATTGTTGGTTTACTTGTCTGTAGACATTTTCTAACCCCAAAAATATTCGTTTAGTTATTTTCAAATCCTCATTCAATTTTTTGTTTACTTTTATTTAATTGAATTTAAAATATCTGTAAAATTCAGTTATAGAATAATGTTCTGAGTACAGTCCAATTGGGTCGTTTGCTAAATCTTTATATTTAAGATTAAAAATTATAAAAACTATTGGAGAGTTAAAAATAGTCCTGCTCTTTACTGTTTTATTCCATTTCATTGTGATCAAGGACTAATAACAGACTTATTTTAGAAAATATTAAGAAAAATAAAAAGGGTAACTATACCATATCTTATAAATTTAATCATTTTGTTTTATTGTAATTCTAGTACCTATTTTAATTTTTTATTTAAGAATAAACATTGACAAATATTAGGTGAGAGTCAAATTCATCTACGGACAAGAGTTCTAGTGCGTATTCTTTACTACTCTTCCTGGGCTGCTCTGTGGCTCTTTTTAATTTGTTCTAAGTCCACCTTAACTACCTTAGTCTTACTGTTCCCCCATTCTCCCCATATCGCCAAATCAGCCGAATGAAAAGTGGGGCCTGGACTCGGGTGCTCAGAGTCTTCTCAAGGAGGCCAACTGGGTGCCTTACTTCAAGTTGAAGCCCAAAGTGGACGCTGACTTAGTGCGTCGTTTGACTGATTTGCGCGTCACCAACAATATTGACGAACTTCTGAAAGCTGCGCAACACTTTATCAAGATTGCTGACTCTGATGTGAGTGTTTTGGGTATATTGTAGATAGTGTAGATGTCTTGTTCTTAAAGGTTAATCGTTATTTGATACGTATATATTTATTATCGTTTCAATCGATTTGTTGTGGTTTAGCTATTTAAAACATGCAGCATTACCTTAGTTGTAATAGGAGAAGTTGTCCAAGAAAATGACAAAAATTACACTTTAGAAAAACGTAAAAAATTCTAAAAATATTAAAATTGAAATTATTTTATAAACTTTTAAAAAAAAATATATTAAAATGTTTTTTTATTTATAATTTTAAAATTATTCAAAACTTTGAATGTGGTTTTATGTTTAATTATAATTTAAATCTTTTTAACGTATTTAATGTTTTCAATCAGTACAAATATTATTTAGCTTTATACCATTTATTATTTCTAACTTTAGTTGTATAAAATATATATTAAAACACAAAACAAATTTCAAAGTTTTTTGAGTACATTATAATAATTTTCCCCACAAACAAGTACTCCATCCACCACCATTTCAAGTGCTATCTCTACCCCCATCGGTTGTCCCCCCCCCCTTTCCTCAATACAGAAGGTACAGGACGCTCTCCGTCATCACGCCCTATTGGTACAACACCCACCAGTGGTCCATACAGCTTCCGTGGTCACCAACAGACAGGGACTCAGCACGGAGGAAATATTCAAGAAGATCTACACCAACCCAGAGCTCTATGCAAGGTGACCACTGCGGACTAGATTTGAAGTACTTGTCTAAAATTTAAATTATATTGAACTCATCTCTTCAACTCTCAGTAACGGCAGTGATGGCACCGGTGGTGACGAGAAGGGTCGCAAACGACGCAACAGCTACGACTTCCAGCAGACACAGCAGATGTTGGGACTGGAGGATCAAGACAAGAGTAAGGACGACCAGTCCAATGTCCAGGGGGCTTATTTGTCCTATCTGCACTTAAGACACCTCAAGATACGGGATGTTCAGAGGACGGTGAGAGATCTGAATTCATACTTTGAGCTTTTGAGCTCTCCACTACTTATATTACCCTATCCAAGTATTTTTTAGATTTTAATGGGTAAAATATTGTATCCATTAGATTTTTTGTGAATCTTTAATTTCCTAGAACTGAAGATAAACAAATTTAATTTCGTTTTACAGTCTTCATTCCGGTGATTACTTTCGTGCATTACATATTATATTAGACACTTCGTTGTGTATAAAGATACCGAAAGTCCATAATACTTCACTTTCTAGTGTCTCTCCATCTTCAACTACTTCCGATCCATTCAAAGAACTTTAACGATCAATGATCAAGGATTGTCGTTTGGAACTACTGGGCTTATCGATCGAAGGTGTGTGATTATGTCTAGATATTTAGAAATTATGTACTGAGAGAAATTACTTATTTCAAAACTTAAAACTAATCACGAAAAAGACAATTGTCTAAAATGATTTTGTGAGGTAATATAATAATATTTTCGTAAATTATTCATTACAAGAAATGATGCTCTTCTATTAAGTATTTATTTGTTGCTTCAGCCCCCAGAACCATCACTCAGGCAGTGAGTTTGAAGGTCTGATGGGTGGCGGTGGTAACTTGGGCGGTCACGGTTATCTCTTCCATTCACCGCGAGAATTCAGGTAACTGACGGACGCTTGTTATTCTAGAAATCAGAAATATTATAGTCTGCAGTATCTCACCTTGTCACAATTATTGATTAACTTGGCTTGTTGTATTGAATATCGATATAATTAGCGGCCAGTTACTTTCCTTTTCAATGTCGACCTCTGCTCTTATACTACACGAAAGTTCTAGTATTCTAGACAATATATTTTAATAGTTACAACGGATCAGTGCGCTTAAAATGATCATCAGATAAATGTATTCATATCTTTCTATATACACTGTCAGTCATCCCAGTTGTTTCGCTATGGTTTCTTTGTAAAGCATAAAGTACATAAAAAATGCATTCAAAAATAACTTTGATCTATTATTATAAATTTGCCGCAAAAATTATCTAATTATCCTACAGAAGAGTTTAAATTACTGACGATGCTAATGACTAATAACTAATTTGATTGAGAATCATCAATTGTTAAAATATGGATATCTAGTTTAATAAGATTAATGAAATTTGTTAACTTAAGAAAATAATCAATTTTGAATATTTTATTTTTCAACGTATTGTATTATGCTTTGTACCGTACGTATCAATTATACCTATCAATCATTGTTTACCCTTCTTCACAACATTTCTTTCAATTATATATTTTTCCAAATATAACAGATTTTATTTTATGATTGGCACATCTATCAAATTTGTAAGTAGTGCCTAGAGTATTTTGAAGTCTAAAGAATAGAGTGATTGACATCATTAAAATTCAAGCAAAAAACAAATATTTTTCAGCTGTATACTTTCTCGATATTATAAACAGTTTTGAGTAAAAGACAACAAAATTCATTTATTCAATTAGTCGAAACGATTGCTATAAATATTTTAATAAAAACCTGACTTCTTTTCTATTGTCAGCGATTTAGTAGAGGTTATTTGGTTCATTTAATATTTAAAAACAAGCTAAAATTATTAACGAGCTACAGTTTACTTTTTAAGGATTTACTATTACATACGCTGTCTATTTATTTAAACAAAAAATATAACCTAGAAACCAAAAATATTATAATAATCAATTTGAAAATCCAGACATTATTTCGTCATATTGTAATATTGAAAATTTGAAATAACTGTTTCTCGTTTTTTTAAATCTCATTTCGCAACATGTTTTCTTTTTTTAATCTGCTTAATTAATTTACAAAAAAGTAAACCTCAGACCTCTATCTTCCCCACACCTCCCTCCAGGATTACTGAGACGGAATTCATGCAGTTCTCTGAAGTTGAGAATCATGACGACTTCTACACGCATGAAGAAGGTCGCATTCATGTCCGCGATCAGACAGGCTGCTACATTGTTTATGACGTTGCTAATAGTGATATGGAGTGAGTCCGATAAAAATATTTATGTTTATAGTAAAACTGTTCTTTTGATACTATAGATCTGTTGCTAATTTACATTTTGATACTATGGATCTCTTGGTATTTTACTTTTCAGCGCTCTCGATAAGGATTTGCTGCTTATTTCAACATTCTTTTTGCAGAAAGACAAAATTTTGAGGAATTCTTCCAAATTCAAAAGGAAAAGAGCAAGAAATGAAGTACTAAATATTTTCTAATACTACTAACAATACTTATTATATTTTTGTTATGTTTTAAATGGTAAATTTCTTAAAATAGTTATTTCATTAAAAATATTGTATCTATTGTAATAATTGAAATTATGATATACATTATATATGAATAATAAATGCTAGTTTTTAAAAAGAAATATTTTGAATTATGCACCGAGTTATTCATTTACTTTCAAGAAATGAACAATTAGCTAAATATATTTTTTAATTTTCCTTAGGCTACAGTGGTTCTAAACATGTATCCAATTGTTATAATTGACTTTACCTTGTCTCATTGTACGGCAGGAGAACAGTCAGGGGGATTTTGATATTGCTCAGTATGCTCACAGGGAAGTGGATCGGTTTGGAATACTTTTCGATATCTGGACCAATGAAGCAGCCTTTATGGAGTGCAAGAAAGCGGTATTTAATGTTATATTTTAACAAAAATTATTATTTGTATATTTTCCAACTTAATTCTATATTAGTAGTATTTAATGGGGAGTTTTATTGTGTAGTTTGGTATTTTATGAAAAATTTATATTGTTAAACAAAATAATATTACATTTTCAAAGTGCAAGGTCGTAAAAATTTTATTTAGTGAACGATATACAATAAATAGGAACCATTTATTCAATGTGTAATCTTTTTATTTTAATTATTTAAAATGCCAAAACAATGCAATACAGACAAAAAGGCTAATTTTAAATGTTTTTTGTTACTGTTATAATTTTATTTGTTTCTTAGAATAATACAGTTTGATATTGCCTAAATTCAATTTCAAACTTTAGATTTGATAGCGCACATTATGAAACAATGTTTAAAAATAACAAAGCTTTAGATAAGGTAAGTAAGGTTTTGAAATATTGATTTGAAAATTAGATAAAGTTATTCTGAATTTTATGTTGCTAAGAACTAAAAACACTTCGGAATTTTCTTTCACTAAATGCCTTTATTCTTAGTTGTCTCTCTTCTGACTAGTTTGCGCTTTTGTATTATAGCAGTGTGATTTTTACTATTTTTGTAACAATTTGCTTGGTTCTTCAGTCTTTTTATTTCTTGTAAAAATGATTTAAATATCAAACTTTTTTAGAACGTGGTGCCAACTTATTTACAACGCTACAAGATATCGAAGGTTCAGCCTTTTTTTAAAAAAATTCCACCCTAATTATTTAGAACTATTAAATATAATATTATATTTTCCAACAATTGGCTTTGAATCATGATAAACTTTTTATTTTGATTTTGCTGATTTAGTATCTTTAATTGTAAACTGATAGAATAAATTGTTGGCTGGTTTCTTTGACAGCTGATGGACTGCTACATGGAAGTCTATCAAAACACCTTCTCTAACACAGACCGCAAACATCTGGCTCAGGTGATGGTCGACTTGATGCATCAACGACCCAGAATTGACTTTAACGAAGCCTACTTCGTCCTCTCCTATCGCATGGAATGTGCAGTTCTTCGTCTGAAGCTGGAACTAGTCAAACGTTACCTCAATCGACAGGTACGCGCAATCCGGCAAGTCTTAGCTCTGTGTGTAGAACACTTGAGTTAATTATGTTGTTATTTAATACATGTTTAAAGGTTGACGAGCAACGCGAATATCTCAACAAGATTAACCACGAAGATTTCGAAGGTTTCGGCTTGCCTCTTCCGATGTTGGATAGAAATTTAATTGCCGTCAATGCCGACGAGTAAGACACCCCTTTGTAGTGGTTATGACCAGCTCGGCAACACTAACTCCCTCCCTCCCACCCTCCCCAATTGTACTTAGGAGCGCCCTCAAACACGTTCACCTCCTCGAGTTTCACCCATCGCTGGCAACCGTCGCCCGACTCCCCGACGCCCTGGAGCGTGCCTACCTCAGCCTGCACGACCAGCAAGCTCCCTCCACGACCACCGAGGAGGTGTTTCTGGAGAAGAAGATGCTCGAAGTGGTCATACTGGAGTGGCAGCATATGGAACCGATGGGATCGTCCTATGGGCCGGCCTTGCAGAAGAGTGTAAGCCTTGTACATGTTGCCCGCCTGGAACCTTGATAATTCACTTTGGTGAAATGCTTCTTCTTCTTCTCCTGATCTGCAGCTGTTTAGCGGCGTGTTCTGCGAGGATCCCATCCTCATGACCCAGGTGTGTCAGTCCGCGATGAAGAACATCGAAGCCAAGAACACCCGGGGCGACAAGAGAACCCGCAAGATCAAACTGGTCAACGGCCTTGGCAGGATGCTGGACTGCGTGACTTTGCGACACCGGCTTATGGACGTGGCCTGGGAGTCCAAGGTATGGAACTGGCGGCGGTGTTCTGTGGTTAAGGGGGTATGTTAAACAAGTTCTTAATTGTTTGTTCACTCAGATCCTGGCCAAGATCTATCGCGAACAGGCCGAGGAGATGGGCTATGAAGAGTTCCATCTCTATCTGAGATATATCCAGTTTGAGGCCGCCAAGAAGAAGGAGAGCGCTGAAACCGCTAAACCTCCACTCTACATCACGAGCATCCAGGAAGACGACACTGCTGTCGATAAGTGAGGATCATAAAACACTAATTTTTCAATAGATATTATTTTCACCTTTCAACTCCTCCCATTTTATAACTAATACAATCGATGAATTTGTACGGGTAAAGTTTTATCTTTAGTTAATTTATAAAAGGACTTACGTTTAACTAAGTTATCAAGTTATTTAACTCTAAAGATATTTTAAAACAAATGGTTACATTATGTACTGTATATTATACAGACTAACTTAACCAGTTTCGTTTTCGATGACCAGCAATGAGTTGATTGGGTATAACGAGTGTTTACTCCTCTAGATTTTCTCCTTTAGATTTTCACCATCAGCTCTGCCTCTTGCTATACACGAAATGGACGAGTCACAAGTGGGCCGGTTTTCCTTCAGGGAAAACCAAACAGTTTTGCAGGTGAAAAGAAAAAGAATGACCATTTTACTTATTCATATTGTCGTTTTCAGTATTTAAAATGAAGTAACAAAAATCTATCGAAATATTTAAAGTAGCTTATTATATCAATGCATACAAATTATTATCAGTAAAATTTGTCATCAAATTGTGCCACTGTTAGATGGTTGAAAGTTTCGGTATTGAGAACATGTGCGTCATCCTGAAAATGCAAGTCGGACACAAGAATGCGCTGGCCGCCGGCGTCTTATTGGCTCATAACTGCCGTCCTAACAACCCCCTAGCTACACTGAATACGTGAGTTTATGGATAGTTATGGTGATGCGGTCTCAGGTCTAACTAACTTCCTCGAATATTATCTCTCTCTCTCTCTCTGTTCTTCAGCCGGCCTATGAGTGCCACAGAGGGCCGTTCAGAGAAGTCCTCGGCCACGGCCATGACAGCCACCAGTGTATCTGCCGGGACCGGTGGGGGCGGCAGCAGTATGACAACCCCAATGACCGGCGTCAACCAGAACTCGAATGCTCCAACTCCGCTGAGTGGTGCAGCTGGTGTCGCTGGTGGTGGGAGTTTGACTATTTCGCGAGGCTCCAAGGCCAAGAATCACGACGCTGAAGCTTTCTTTTCTCTGCAGCTGGAGAAGGTATGAATAGGAAGCTCTGATTTAGAGCATGAATCGATTAGAAATTGTACATTTTAATACTATTCTAAGAAAGGTGGCAATTTGAAATATTTAAGTCAGTTTAGTCACATGATTGGGTCTTTATTATCTGTTGCCTTTCAGTCGCCCAGCAGAGATCGAGTCATGAACATGTTCATCAACAAGACTACACAGAGTACAAATTTACTTAAGAACCCAACCGAAGCGGAAAAGTTGAAACGGTGAGGCATTCCCGCTCATTCTTTTCTATGCTCAATAGATATCTCCTGATCCCCTCCCTTCCGCCTACAGTGATCTCATTTCCAAGTTCTGCGAGGACTTCAATGAACGCATCTCCCAGGCCTCTCTGAGAGGACAGATTGTCGCTTATTATAACGGCATATTCAGCGCTTTGGGCAAGGTCCCTAATGTTATGTGAGTATTATTGTCGGGTGTAAAATTATTTTTACAACTATGCAGATTACTCTAAAATATAAAAACATTTTTTATATCGTCTTCCAAATTTAGAAGCCCAGAATCTACTATTTTCATTTATTCTATCCTGGAGAATCTCTCAATTTTCTTAAATAATTCTTCTATGAACTGGACCTTCTTTTTCAATTTTGTTTTTGAAGTTATAGGCTATGCATATCATATCGTAGAATATAATAGATTAATTCTGATCGCCTACAAAGTACTTTAGGGAAAAATTGTATTCATCCCAATCACATTCTTGAAACCCGTCCCTCCTACAGGGCTAACTTCTTTACAGTAGGAGAAGCAGGCGAGAAGAAGACACCCGAGGACGATATGTCCACTACTGAAACCGATCCTCGCACCCTGCGTGCCCGGCCCCGCCGTGTTCTTTCACCCGACGGGACTCACTTCCTCAACCTCTGGTTCCTCCCGCATTATAAGGAGGTCCTTTTCTTATTCAAGGTGTCCGCATAACTATTTATCAAATGGAAACTTTGTTAATTTCGAGCCTGACTCTTCTGACAATTTGTAGAAAAGTGTGATTTTTTTAATTTTGAAATTAATTTATTTTCGACAGGAGATGGAGGATGAACTCTGCAATGCGGCTCTGGGACAACTGGTTCGTATTGTTGGAGCTTTCCACGACATTATCCACTACTTAGTGGCTCACGCCAGAATGGGTACAAGTAAGGCCAGACTCAGCTCCGAGCAGAAATCAGAGTTTGTCACTACAGACTGGGGTGGGACGGAGGGAATCGGTAAGTGTCCTGCTGCGTCTTCACTTTGTCCTCCGTGTTCTATCAAATATAATTGGGGTTTGTGTCAATATGCGACGGTATTCTTTTTAAACAGATATGCAACTAAAGCTTCCCGAGATAGAGCAGCAGAAAGTTTTTGAGGGTGATGAAACCATGGCATCCCATTTTGGTAGGCGATTTAATGTATCCGGTTTCTTCAACTGTTTAACAACTGTTTTATTTTCATTTTCAAAAGTTTTGTTAAGTTGAGAATTAACAACCCTATTTAGTAATGGTTTCGTTCAATTTATTCATTCAAAGGGAACAACAGTGCCACAAACATCTACCAATATTCGGATTTTGATGGTGGTGTAACCTCGCACCTCTGTGAGCCCTTGCATCTAATTCCTACATCAGTTTGTTCACTGTTCACTTGTTCCTGTTTTCCAAAGTTCACTTTTAGTGTGTGTTAGTTTTTTGGACGATATGACTTCGTTATTGATTTTTACTTTTAACTATGTAGAATTGTGCTTACTGCTTTGTTATGTTACTTCTATTCTAGCCACTGAACTACGAGATATTCAGCGTCAGATAGACAACTTGGACAATCCAATGGATCCCGAACAAGTCGCCAAAATGTTGACTCTTCGTCGGGACGCCATGTTCTTGGAATTCGACGTCTGTATTCGCCACATTCTTCGAGAGACTTTCCTAGCTTCGAACAATACTCAGGCCTATAATGTGAGACGCTACATTTGGCTGACTGTTCAATTTTTTAATATTGGTCAGTTAACATGCTGCTCTACTCTAACTGCCCCACTCTTCCATCTTGACAGGCAATCACAGACAACATGCATTTTGCCTTGGTTGAACTCGGCAATGCCTGTCAGCCGTCGATAGTGTCACAACATCTAGAACTACCTGATCCTCTCGAAGCTCGGGATAAGAGAGCCCAGGAATTGTACCCGTGGCGTACCTTCGTCAATAGCAATGGTCCCTACTGCATCATGTACGATCAATGGTTCCGTATTGAATACAATCTCCAATTGTGTTTAGCTGGACTACGACCCGTGGACAGGTTCGAAATTCTGTTTTTCTTCATTCGTTTCATTTTTGATTCAACAAAAAAATTGTAATTTAAAATGTCTAATTTCAAAATAATTCAGAGAAACATTATAACTCTTGAAATTTATAATTGTATAAATTATATATAATAAGTAAAGCGTCAAGTCTATTATGTGTTATTTGAAATGTTAGTTACATGATGTGACCCCGACAGACCAGTTGTTCATGGAGAGTTATTGGCTCTTAACCTCTGTCTGGAAGATGTTCTAAGTCAGGGTTCTATACGCGAGATCTCCGCCGGTCAACGGCTCTCCATCTCAGACTCAGAACACATCCTTCTTCTTGGTAAACGCTTCCACGACAAGGCCAAACCGGGCGTCACATCGCCTGTTGGGGTTGGTCAAGTTAACTCTCCAGCCTCTCCTAATGCCGGTGGTTCCCGGCCAGTTTCACGTGCAGGTACAGGTGCTCTTCCGGGTCATAACGACAGTATAGGCTCGGATACCGAAGTAGTCGGCAGTGGTGGGCCCGCAGGCGTGACTGGTGACACAAAACACATCTTGTCTACCCTTACTCAGCCTATTGAGGCCTACCAGATTATCCAAAACTTTCTAATCATGTGGAAGCGATTGGATTATCTCAAATATGAATGGGGCAAGCGGAAATTGAGCGCCGAAGCAATTGATTCTCCACTAAAATACAGGAACTTTTGGTGAGTTAAAATCACATTAGATTTATCTCCAAGACAACATTTAGCAATGTCAAGTTGTTCAAACCTTGGCGAGGGCACTGTTGATACTTTTTAATGAATACAAAATATTGTAATGTAATAATATTGTCAATATTAATATATTTGAGTCAAAAATAAAACCTCTCTGTTTGCCTCATTTCAGCAAACTCTACAAGTTGGAGAAGCTCTTCCCATTGATGAAGAGTTTGGCTGTACAATATGGACAACAGCACACATATGAAATAGGCCCCATCGCGGACACTGATATGAACATCACTCCTCTGGGTGTTCCAGAAGCTATTGTTAAACACCGACAAGTAGGAATGAAGATATCTATTTCTACAATTTACGTGTTAACTCAAATTTTAAAATGTTTGAAACAATTTTCAAATTTAGAAAGTGAAACAAAATTATACATTTTTAATTTTATTTTTAAAACAGCCTACAACCCATGACCCATGGTTAAGATTCAAATTTTGATTGTTTATAAATTTTCATTTCTCCAATTGGAGATTCAATCTCTTCTCTACACGTGTTGTACCGTTACTTTACATGAATTGTATTGCCGTTAAAGCTGCTCAAGATGATCGAGACCTTCGAAACCAATATGCTCAACGATGTCAGGAAGCGAATCCTCCGTCAGATCGACACTGTGATTAAAGAGAGGAATCGAGAGGAGGGCAACTTGCCAGTGGACCTGTGGAAGAAGCCGGTGAGAGTCATGGTCTAAGTTGTTTAGCTGACTGACCCAGTAATACCAATTGTTTCACTCCCCGTGGTCTTGTTCAGTCGATGAAGGAGGTGCTGTCAGTGAAGAGGCCGGTCATCGCCGAAGACTTCATTCAACAGTTGATGCAGGAGAGTGAGATCGACGACGAGAAGAAGACGATCACCTTCCAAACGGAGCACGTCAATAAATGTCTGCAAAATCTGGCCACCTCGGTTATGGTGTCACAGAAGGAGGTCTATGAGAAGTAGGAGTGGTGCCATTTTTGAAAATATGTCTTTATTTACCACAATTGTTATTTGTTATGAAAATCTGATAGAAGTATCGGAACAACTAACTGTTACCTCTGTTCACAACAGTTATGCGATGTATTACGAAAACCTGCTCAAACACCAACACCAGATGGTTTTTGACAAGGAGCGCGAGATACACGAGGTTCGCGAGCAACTGCGAGCGCGAGAACTCGCCACTGTGGTTGATGTTCAGTTCCAGCTATCTGATCAAGCACACTCTCTGCTCCTAGGTTTGTAATATTCCAGACGATTATTTTTGTAAATATTAAATATAAATTATTCATTAAAAATATTTTAACAATCTGTTATATATTTTTTAAATTCTAAATTTTTTATTTTTATTGCTTAAATTTTAAATAATTGTTAGTGACCTAATTCAACATTGTACAAATTAAAGTAATACACACTACAAACAATTTAGAGATCTCTAAAAAATGATTATTTAATTTTATGCTTAACCATGGTTAGCAAAAGGCAAAATTCGGGTTAGCCTTGAGATTGCAAAATAGGATTTTTGAGTTAGTAAGTGTAACAAAAAGCAGTTCTCGTCCTACAGAGGTGACAGCACTTCGAGCCAAAGTTGCAGAAATGCGCGACCAATCGCTCACCCAGGAGAAGGATATTCGGGAGTCAGTCCAACGGGACTACAACGACATGGTGCATAACCTCTTTTCGGTTGCCTTCGAGCAGCGATCGCGCATTGACGAATACCGCGAGCACCTACATGAAGGGACCCTGCGGCGTATTCAGGAGGTTCGGACAGAGGCGGCTATTGAGATGAGCAAAGTTAAAGAAAAGAGCGGAGCAAGAGCCACAGCTGGTGAGGCAATGTGTTTCTAGTTGTGTTGTTTGGATAAAAGATTTCCAGAGGAGTTCATGCGAGGGGTTAATCATAATATAACTTCAATGAAATGAAACAGGATTCCAAGTTTTTTAACAACTTTTCAAATTCAGATGATGAATTGGCCGCACGTAATCTCGCAATCTCTCAAAAGATGACAAAATTCAGAGAGGAGAATATCCATCTCAAACAGATGATGATTCGAATGCGTTCGTTGTTCAGTTGGCGAGAGACTTTTGCACGCTGTGAAAACGAGAGACGGGTGAGAATATAGAGAGATTAAGATAATATTTTAATGTTACCATTCACATTTTTGTCAATAAAACGATCTTTAAATGCTGAGAAGTGAGTGCAACTTGTTTGTAGCCAGTTTCTTTTTGCCCGCAGCTGCACGGAGTTGAGGAGAAATGCAACACCAACAAGAAGAATCTCACCCGATTGGAGATGCTCTCTGAAGAACGCTCGCAACTATTGCTCGAGGAGTTGGGACGACTGAAGGAGTACCTCACCACTACGGAAAAGGAGCTCAATGATCTCAGAAAGAAGTTGGACAGAGAGGTAGAATATTTGCGTCACATGAAAAGAGATTATTTGAGTCACATATTTTATATTTTAATATGTCATGCCTTTAAAATTTGCTTGTTTCTGTCATTTATAAGATTTTATTCATTTAATTTTGGGAGCAACAATTAATTTAATGACAAAACTAATTATTATCCACTTGTCGTTTAAATATTTTACGAATGTGTATGTTTTTATCAATCAGTTTTTTGTCTTTTTATGTGGAAGATTGACTTTTTATGTCATCATATTTTGTAAGACTTTTAAAAAATATTTTTTTAACTATAAAAGCGACAACCTTATATTTAAAAGTTATACACAATAAATAAATATACACAAACAATTTTAAAATATTTAAAACTAGTTTACAATTTTATCACAATATTTTTATACTATATATGTTTATATTTCATATCTATTTTACTACTATTTAATTTAAAAGTAGTATATTTAGATGAAAATCATAATTCGTACATTAATTCTCATAACTCAATTTTGATTATTATTTAAAAAATTTTTTAAAATCTTTAGTTTTTATACTTTTTATTTCCCCTGCTTTATACGACCACTATTATCTTCAGTCTATAACCACTAATGTTATTTGTGTTAATTTGATTAGTACCGTCTCGTTATTTTCAGCTCAAAGAAAAAATGGAGAAACGTCACGCTGCCGATCGTAAAGCTGCCAGTGATCGACAGCTAGCCATGGTCAAACAGATGCACATCGATGAACTGGTATGTCTAAGTATCATAGAATCAGAATGTTATTTATTATATATTTCGAGGTACTAAGGGGATGTTTAAATGTATTTCTTGAAGACACCTCGACGCTAACTGCATTTTTAAAACTGTGAGAGGTTCTGTGTACCTTCAGATGGTGGAGATCAAAGACAAGAACGGCTTCATCGGTTCAATGGAACAAGTGATTGAGGAGAACACGAAGACCCAGAAATCGGCAGTAGATCGGTCCTATAAGGAGGTGGACACACTGCGGAAGAATCTTAGAGAGGAGCGAAAAATGAAACAGACTGCTTTCACTAAAGTGGATGACCTTCGTTCACAGGTCTGTCATACCATTTGGGATTTTGGTTAAATTATAGTTGGGAGACTTTTTAGTTCAAATTTGAATACTAAATTTCGGTTTATTAACGCGTTGGAGGTTTTTTATTTAAGTTGTAATGTTACAACAACTGGTTAATTTATTTATGTTGTAATGTTAGAACAACTGGTTAATTTATTTATGTTGTAATGTTACAACAACTGGTTAATTTATTTATGTTGTAATGTTAGAACAACTGGTTAATTTATTTATGTTGTAA